>VWZL01004391.1:2451-25684 GCA_013396915.1 Stercorarius parasiticus
GGGGGTGAGGGAAAATGGGAAATGAGGCAGGGAGAGGGAGAAGGCAGGGATGGGAATGAGGTAAAACAGGAACCGATGTAGGAACGGGGGATGAAGCAGGGACAAGGCAGGGACTGGCCAAGCCCCAGCTGGACCAAGCAGCTGCCCTGGGCTGAGCAGGGATGGGTAGTGGGTCCCCACAGGGTGGGACACCCAGGTCTGCCCCTTGCCCACCTCGGCTTGCTTGGGTCATGCTGCGATTGTAACTAAAATAATCCAGAGCGGCTCATATCCACAGACACAGACACACAGACACAGAGAGCACTGGCCGGCCATGGCTGATACCCATATGTGCATCCGCTGCCCCAGACGCACCCCCCCCACCAAACTCTGCTGCTGTCCTGTGCACAAAGTCACCCCCATGGCAGATGCCACCCCAAGAGCCAGCTCGGCTGGGGCGCGAGGCAGTGGCACCCCTTTGCCCGTGCCCTCCTCTCCCCCGCAGCAGTAATTGCTGCTGTATTTATCCAAACTAGGAGGGGGTGGCAGAGAAAGACTTCGAAGAGTAATTTTCCGGGAATTCTCCTCAGTGTAATTGTCTTGATAATAAATCCAGACGCTTAGCCTGTGTATGAATTGCTTTTTACCATTTTCATTTATTATTGAACACAGTGGGGAGAAGGGGAAACGCAACAGGGCTCTTTCTTGCAAGAGAGAAGGGGCGAAGGGGACGAGGAGACTATTTCTCTGCGGATCCGGGAAACCTGGATATGTGCATCAGCTTGCTCTCTGTTTTGTTTTGTTTTTTTTTCTCCACTTAATACTTAGCCCATTTCCCCGCCCCCCACTTTTTTTTGGGGGTATTGAAAACTAATTAAATAACCCTTTAGCTAACACGTTAAATTAAGATCCACTCTTGGATTTAATGATGTCTCCAGAAGAATTGACAGAAATGTGAAGACAGACTGTCAATAGATTCCTTCCCCTGGTTACACCGTTTAAATGTGATTAAAACAGATCTCAAAGAAGGGTGTCCCGACATGGTGCCCACACAGGAACAGAGCCATCGGGGCACCCGTGGGTCTCTGGAGACAAACGTCTCCTGAAGTGGGTGCTGAGTGAGAAGATGGATGGCAGGAAAACACTGCTCAGGGTGGTCTGTGGAGAACCGGGGATGAGAAACCACCACGAGATGTGACTGGGGTTGGAGCAAGACTCTGGCAGAGGCTTGTGCTTCTGGGGAAGGGGGAAGCATCCCTCAGCTGATGTCCCCAGCTGTCCCCTTCTAGCACCGAGCGATACCAGCTTGTGGTCCAGGGCAGCCTCATGCTATGCGGATGGATGGGAAGCTAAGCCTCCGCTTTGTCCTGGCTCCAGCAATGCAAACAGTGGCTGGTATGGTGAGCGTACACCCACTGCTTTCTGCTTAAGCTCTCAGGTAAAGGTTACCTTAGCATCCAGGCTGAAAAAAAATCAATGGCTGATACAGCATGAGACTCAGAAAGACAACATACATCTATCACTTAGGGATTCGATGGGCTTAGAATAGTCTTGTCAACAAATGATTGTTTAAACAGAATATCTCAACTGTTTATGGCACCCTTAATCCATACATCTAAGCACCACTGTAACATGTTGTGAGCATGGATTGCTCTGTAGAAACCTCTGTTGTTAGGTCCGGAGCTGCAGAACACTTAAGCATGTGCTTAAGTCTCTTAGTCTTCAAATTAATCATGTACTTAAGTGTTTTGCTTGACTAGGCCTGGCTTAAGAACAGGGAAATACCTGTCATTATGTTAATGGATGAAGTTTTTGTTTCCTGCCCTTCATTTACATAGCATATAAAGGGCTAAATGCACACGTGTGCGCTCCAGACACCGAGCCTTCTGGCTGATTTATCCAGACCGTGCACAAACAGACCCAGTGTCACCTGGCCATGGAGATTATTTCATGGCTCTTCCTTCTCCCCTGGGCGCTGGAGTCCTTGCTGTGGCATTTCAGGGAGGCTTTGGGCCAGTGGNAGAGCCGGGGGAGGCAGCGGGGGGGGGGCAGCAGGGACAGGGGACAGGCACGGATGGGGACCTGAGGGAGGGACGGGAATGAGGCGGGGACCGAGATGAGGCAGGGACGGGGACAGGCAGGAATGGGGACAGGCAGGGACAAGGAAGAGGCAAGGANAATCCAGAGCGGCTCATATCCACAGACACAGACACACAGACACAGAGAGCACTGGCCGGCCATGGCTGATACCCATATGTGCATCCGCTGCCCCAGACGCACCCCCCCCACCAAACTCTGCTGCTGTCCTGTGCACAAAGTCACCCCCATGGCAGATGCCACCCCAAGAGCCAGCTCGGCTGGGGCGCGAGGCAGTGGCACCCCTTTGCCCGTGCCCTCCTCTCCCCCGCAGCAGTAATTGCTGCTGTATTTATCCAAACTAGGAGGGGGTGGCAGAGAAAGACTTCGAAGAGTAATTTTCCGGGAATTCTCCTCAGTGTAATTGTCTTGATAATAAATCCAGACGCTTAGCCTGTGTATGAATTGCTTTTTACCATTTTCATTTATTATTGAACACAGTGGGGAGAAGGGGAAACGCAACAGGGCTCTTTCTTGCAAGAGAGAAGGGGCGAAGGGGACGAGGAGACTATTTCTCTGCGGATCCGGGAAACCTGGATATGTGCATCAGCTTGCTCTCTGTTTTGTTTTGTTTTTTTTTCTCCACTTAATACTTAGCCCATTTCCCCGCCCCCCACTTTTTTTTGGGGGTATTGAAAACTAATTAAATAACCCTTTAGCTAACACGTTAAATTAAGATCCACTCTTGGATTTAATGATGTCTCCAGAAGAATTGACAGAAATGTGAAGACAGACTGTCAATAGATTCCTTCCCCTGGTTACACCGTTTAAATGTGATTAAAACAGATCTCAAAGAAGGGTGTCCCGACATGGTGCCCACACAGGAACAGAGCCATCGGGGCACCCGTGGGTCTCTGGAGACAAACGTCTCCTGAAGTGGGTGCTGAGTGAGAAGATGGATGGCAGGAAAACACTGCTCAGGGTGGTCTGTGGAGAACCGGGGATGAGAAACCACCACGAGATGTGACTGGGGTTGGAGCAAGACTCTGGCAGAGGCTTGTGCTTCTGGGGAAGGGGGAAGCATCCCTCAGCTGATGTCCCCAGCTGTCCCCTTCTAGCACCGAGCGATACCAGCTTGTGGTCCAGGGCAGCCTCATGCTATGCGGATGGATGGGAAGCTAAGCCTCCGCTTTGTCCTGGCTCCAGCAATGCAAACAGTGGCTGGTATGGTGAGCGTACACCCACTGCTTTCTGCTTAAGCTCTCAGGTAAAGGTTACCTTAGCATCCAGGCTGAAAAAAAATCAATGGCTGATACAGCATGAGACTCAGAAAGACAACATACATCTATCACTTAGGGATTCGATGGGCTTAGAATAGTCTTGTCAACAAATGATTGTTTAAACAGAATATCTCAACTGTTTATGGCACCCTTAATCCATACATCTAAGCACCACTGTAACATGTTGTGAGCATGGATTGCTCTGTAGAAACCTCTGTTGTTAGGTCCGGAGCTGCAGAACACTTAAGCATGTGCTTAAGTCTCTTAGTCTTCAAATTAATCATGTACTTAAGTGTTTTGCTTGACTAGGCCTGGCTTAAGAACAGGGAAATACCTGTCATTATGTTAATGGATGAAGTTTTTGTTTCCTGCCCTTCATTTACATAGCATATAAAGGGCTAAATGCACACGTGTGCGCTCCAGACACCGAGCCTTCTGGCTGATTTATCCAGACCGTGCACAAACAGACCCAGTGTCACCTGGCCATGGAGATTATTTCATGGCTCTTCCTTCTCCCCTGGGCGCTGGAGTCCTTGCTGTGGCATTTCAGGGAGGCTTTGGGCCAGTGGACCTGGTGGTGGGTGAAAACCCCCCAGGGGTTGGGAGTTAACTGATGCAGAGAGAAAGAGGAGAGGAGCAGGTGGAGAGGGCTAAAAAAATGGGAAGAGAGTGAGGAGCAAAAAGAGGCTGGAAAAGCATCGCAGACCCGGAGCAACTGCTGCGATGTCCATGCGGACCTGAGCCAGGAAAGCGAGGTGCCAGCTCCAGCCATCCTGGAGATCTTCTGGTGGAGACCTTCTGGTGGAGACCCGCAGCCCCCAGAGCCCCAGCACAGCAAAGCCTGGCCGTGCCACCCGCAGGGAGCTCCTGAGGAGACGCTGTCTGGAACCCCGTGTCCCCCTGGTCCCCACATAGGTGGCTTGGCTGGGACCTACAGAGCAAATCCGTTACCCCTTCTTACATGCATCACCTGCCCGGGTTGGCTCTGGGGTCTCTAGGGAGGGGGAGACCTCTTGCTGTGGGCTCCGCTCTCAGCACTTGTCTCATGTTAATTATACAATAAATGTAAGTGTGTTGGGAAGGGGGAGCTTCTGCTTCCTCCCCCAAATAACTGCAGCTTCAAAGGGAATGTGAAAAGAGGCTTTCAGGTGTTTGGGGGCTTGCAAAGGGAACAGGGACTTACGAAAACACAGGACCTGCAGAACAAAAAATACAGGAAGAAAGAAGAGAGAGTGAAAGAAGTAGAAACATTAAAGCACATACCAATATTTCTCCTCAAAATGTAGAATGCATTTTCTTTTCTGAAAAATTAATAACCTCACTTTGTCAATGGGCTCTCTGCCCCTCCCTCCCACTCACCTCCCCTCCTCTTCCTCCCTCTCCTTGTCTGCAGAAGATGTTCAATGGAAAACAAGCAGAGAATAAAAAGAAGCCAGTTAATCTTCGGGAATTCCAGACTTGAGCTTTTTAACGGCCTCTCAGGGTTCATCTCCCAGCCACAAGATCTCTGCAGAGAAGGTTTCCCCACCGGCTCCTGGCTCCGATTCAGCCATGAACCTTCAGGCAGTGCCCAGTGCCGCCTCCGGGCAAATCCCAGTGCGTGGCCTGGATCCCCCAGGAGAGTGTCCCTGTGCGGCCTCAGGGCAGTCGGAAGGAGGTGGCGGGGAGAGATGGGGTAATTCTCAGGACAGGAAGGACACGGAGATGTTGGAGAAGGGCCAGAGGAGGCCGCGGAGATGCTGGGAGGGCTGGAGCCCCTCTGCTGTGAGGACAGGCTGAGAGAGTTGGGGAGGTTCAGCCTGGAGAAGAGAAGGCTCCGGGGAGACCTTCCAGCCCNATTGCTAAAAGGATTTGGGGACTCGGCCCATGTGCTCCAGCGAGACTCAGCCAGATGCCTGCAAGGGCCAAGCGCCCGAATGCGTGGGATGCTGAGGCTGACGTCTGAGTTTGATCCCCACCTCCAAGCCAAGCAGCAAGTTAAATGATGGCCCCTCCCCAGCCATCTTGCTGGAGGGGACTGGGGTAGGTCCTTCCCAAGATGCCATCTGTCAAACCCGTGCCCCAAACTCAAACCCAGCCCAGGAAGACCCTCACCACCCTCCATGAAACCTGGCCTAGCTGGAGTCAGCAGCCAGGTCCCTTCTTGTGGGACCTTCCTTAGGGGTCCCTGAGCCAGAGACGCCAACAAGAATCCCCATTCCAGCACGTGCTTAACTTCAGTGCGTTATGAAATGTCCTCGATGCCGGTGTGGTGCCTGGAAGACAGGGGGAGGCTGGGGCAGGGATGGCCACAGTCCTGTCCCCCGTGGGAACACCATGAAGGGCTCAAGCTGGGGCTCAAACCCGCTCCCCATCGCACTGGCATCCAGTGGCTCCTGAAGGCAGAGCTGTTGGGAGGCTGCCAGACCCGGAGAGCTGGGGAGAGGCGGTTGGGAGAGCAGGGGAGCATCTGCCCCGCCAGGATGCTGTGGCTCAGGATCAAATCCAAAGGTTTCTGTGGTGGTGAAGACCAGGAATATTTTCCCGAGACGCCGCTCAGCTCTCGGGGCCAGTGGAGAGCTTGTCAAATATTGAGCAGGCACGTCAATGTTGCAAGCTCTAAGTGAAAGCAAAAATCAGTTAATGGTCTTGCCGAGCCGTCCTCTTGGCGTGGGGAGCCCTAGCAGAACCTGGGGCGGACGATTTGCAAGGGGTTGATGCACTGCTTAGTAAAGTGATCATTCAGCAGCCATTAACATGTGTATAAAACAAAATATGTGAAAAAATCCCAGTGGGAAGAGGAAAAACACCGCCCCGATTCGAGGAAGTGGTGCTATTCATCACAGCCCGTAAGTACCCGCTGAAACCCCCCTGGGAATTTGGAGAAGAGTTTTGGGACCTGAGAGGAGATGAGTTCTTCCTTCTGTGACAAATTACATGAATTTTAATTTCTTCAATTAGGAAATAAAGCAAGAAATTGAAAAAAAAAATCAAAGCCGTTACAGACATTGTCAATCAAAGTAGATGGTTTTGACAACCTTTAAAGTTGTAGCTAAATTTAAGCTTGGGCAGTTTTTCAAATTTCCTTTTAGTGTAAATTAATCATGATTTTAAAACAAAAATAAAATCACATGGGGCTGGAAGAGGAAAATTATTCTTTTGGAAAATGCTGAAACGGAACAATCTGATGACTCCCACTCTTTTCAGGTGGCCAATGAAATGTTTGAAAAGGGAGATTTAATGAAGCAGCTGGCTCCTTTAGGAAAAGGATTCCTTTTGATGAAGTGACATTTTTCTGATTTTCAAAACTTTTGGAGTATCCCTCATCTCTGCTCGATGGGGAAGAGACGAGGAACGGAGCCCTAAGCCGACAGGGCTCTCGAGCTCTCATCCCTCTCCTCCAAGGTTTGTGTCCTGCCTTCCTCCAGGTGAAAAATGAGTGTAGGACAAGCTAATTCCAAAAGGCAATTGCAGAGGAGGAGAAAATGATAGCAGCAGAGTCGGGATGACCCTTCACAGCAAAGGACTTGGCTCCTTTCGTCACCTTGTGGCAGGATGGGGCCCACAGCTGAAATTCAGCCCTACCTGGGCATCTGCATGTAAAGCCCGAGCAAGAGCTCATAATGGCACCTGCCTTGGCCTGACTTATGTTCAGCTCTTCTAGCTGAGATGAAACTACTGGGATTTTTAATTTACATTCAGTTAATAATATATCTCTAAAGATTTTAATGTATCTTTAAAATAGAATAATAATATACATGTCCTCTGATGCTCCTTCAACTGAAGGCTACAAGGTCAGATGAGGGTCCATCAACCTGCACACAGTATCCGAGGGGTCAGATCAAAGACCCATCTGGCCTGGTTTCTTGTCTCCATTGGTGAGCCGTAGTCTCCCCAGATGCAATCCAGGGACTCGTTGGCTCACCTTTCCATCAGGAATGTGTTAGGGAGCTTCTCCACTGCATGTTGACCCTGAACTGTGACGGCGGAGAGCCCTAGAGTCCTGTGTTGAACCCAAAAATTAAGCAAAGAGGTGACCCAGAGAACACTTGACCCATTGATAATATGGACATACTGGTGTGGGTGACCCTGAGATTAACTGGAGTCAAACAGGCTGTGCCAAGGGCTGAGGGTTGGGATCAGAGGTCCATCTCTGCTGAGCAAGCACTGGTCTCATATTTTCTGTCTGGGAAGCATCTTTGCATGTGAATTACCTCTTGTAGTAGCTAATAAAAGCTTGACTTTGATGACCCTGGAGAAATGTGGCTTTTCATGGCTTTTGAGGGAGCCGAGCTGCACTTGTGGAAATGAAGCCACTTCACATAGGTGTCTCACAAGGGAAAGCGTCCACTTGTGAGCTCTTGTGGTCCACCATTAACCCCTTTGCCCTTTGCCAGCGTTAAGTTAATCATGAAATAGGGGCTGTAATGCTCTCATACAAAGACTTTGGGACCTAGATCATCATCTAGGGACCATAGTAAAAGGCATTGTTAGGAGACACACACACGAGATGCACGTATCTACAGTGGGATGGATTGAGACCAGGATCAATATCTGCACAGTAAATACTCTACAGCACCTGGGAAATAACCACCCCACCCCTGATTCTGGTCTGAAGGAAGAAAAGCAAAGCTTGGGCACTACTTTTAGGATGAGCTGTTGGAGGCTGCAAAGATGATGCTGTTGGGGAGGCCATGGGAGCAAGAGCTCGGAGCCTTTTTATGGCAGTGAGATTTGCCTAATGAATGGCTCTTTGGAGAGGAGGGATGGACCTTGTCTACACACAAAATTGCAAGCCAAAATTGGTCTTGTGTAGACACTCTTAAATCATTTTAAAGCAGGTTGGTATTGGTTTGTATAATTCGATTCCTTTACCAAAGCGAAGCGAAATCGATGCAAATGGGGTTTACATTGATTTCAGTACATCCGCACAAAGGTTTTGCCCCAGTTTAATGAAATCAGTTTAAAAACACATCTTTAGCTAAACTGGCATAACTTCGTGTCCGGCCAAGGTGAGGCAGAGAGGGAGAAGGCAAGAAGGCGTCACCTACCCAAAAAAGAGGGGAGGGAGAAGTGTTTATGAAGTACATGTGCAGGCAGCAAAGCCCCCGTTCGAGCAGGCTGCAGTGGCACAAAGTGATAAGGAATGGGTCAATATAGTTTTCTCAAAGATTTTTTTTTTTTTTAAAGAAAGGTTAAATGTGAGGTGATATCGATTTCCCTTTCCTCCCCGTCCCTCCTCTCACCACCCCCCAGCCCCCCTTCCCCTCCTTCCTTGCCCTTTCCCCACCTCCCCGTGGCCCGCAGCCATCCTTGGAGGAGGGATTGCAGCCCAAAGTGGCCCAAGTGACCAGGGAGGACCACGGCGCCCGGCCGACGCGCTGACCAATGGCCGCCCAAAGGAGCCCCCGTTGCTTAGCAACCCACGGCAGAGAGAGAGGCAGAGAGCGCAAAAAGATGGATTTTCAGATTGCAGCAGCCAAGCAGATCAATTCTGCAACATGGGCTACAGTGGCCAAGCGGAATCTCTCTTGCTCCCAGCAGGTATTGATCCAGCCATGCTATAGGCATTGAATGAGCTCTAATAAGTCCTGAGTAAACAGGAACAAGGACTTAAGTGATAGCCCAGCAGTCAAACATCAACTCCCTTTGTCTTCTTCTTCCTCTTCTTCTTCTTCTTCTTTTTTTTTCTTTTTTTTTAATTGCTGAAGGGTTTGCAAGAAAAGGACAATAAAGTTTATTGATAGAAAAATAGAGTCAGAATATCACTTTGTTCACAGCCTGGGAAGATTGGGAAAAAAATAGTCCCTGCCTCAAAAATCCAGGTTGGCTTTGTAGAGTGGTGACCCACGGACACAGGTGGTGAACGTGGCTTCCAGCTTCCCTGGGCACAACCAGGACTCAATGACAAGGTCCTTCAAAGAGAGTTTTGCCAGGGACAGGCTCAGGAGGGAGTGCAGGGGTCCAGAGCTGCCCATTTGAAGCAGACTTGGAGGTGGGTCATGACCTGGGTCATGGCAATCCCAGGCACAAATCCAGGCTGGGCGGAAAATGGCTGGAGTGCAGCCCTGAGGAGAAGGACTTGGGGATGTTGGTGGATGAGAAACTCAACATGAGCCAGCAATGTGTGCTTACAGCCCAGAAAGCCAACCGCAGCCTGGGCTGCATCAAAAGAAGTATGGCCAGCAGGGCGAGGGAGGTGATTCTGCCCCTCTGCTCTGCTCGGGGGAGACCCCCCTGCAGTGCTGCCTCCAGCTCTGGAGTCCTCAACACAGGAAGGACATGGACCTGTTGGAATGGGTCTAGCGGAGGGCCACGAAGATGATCAGAGGTCTGGAGCCCCTCTGCTGTGAGGACAGGCTGAGAGAGTTGGGGGGGTTCAGCCTGGGGAAGAGAAGGCTCCGGGGAGACCTTGGAGCCCCTTCCAGTCCCTCAAGGGGCTCCAGGAAAGCTGGGGAGGGACTCTGGAGCAGGGAGGGGAGCCATGGGACGAGGGGGAAGGGTTTGAAACTGGAAGAGGGGAGATGTAGATGAGCTCTGAGGAAGAAATTCTTTGCTGTGAGGGTGGTGAGCCCCTGGCCCAGGTTGCCCAGAGAAGCTGTGGCTGCCCCATCCCTGGAGGGGTTCAAGGCCAGGTTGGACGGGGCTTGGAGCAACCTGGTGTGGTGGGAGGTGTCCCTGCCCAGGGCAGGAGGTGGCACTGGGTGGGCTTTAAGATCTCTTCTAGTCCAAACCATTCTATGATTCTATGTGGGCACATTCAGGAGTTTGGGCTGAGGTGATGAGTATGTTCCAGATCTCCAGGGCTTTGGAAGGGGAGGTTAAAACTCCCTGCAGGGAAATGAAACCCAGGCCAGCCTTCAGGAAGGGTCTGGGAGCAGTGAAATTCCCCCTCTGTAGATGCCAGGGCAGGCAACAAAGCTGAATCTAGATGCTGCAGAGCCTGAAGGACGTGTCCAGAGCTGCAGGATGCTTGGGAAGAGGAAGGGAGCAGACTTGGCCTTGGTTATGAGAGAGGTCTTGTTTGGTGCAGGGAGGTGCCAAGGCTGAGAGCAGAACCAGGCAAGGAAGAGTCTGGACTGATCCAGGACTCTGCTGTCAAAGAAAGGGACACAGGGCAATGTCTGGGGGGGCATAACCAAGCTTGAAGGACCTGCTTTTGGGGGAAGTGTGTGGCTGAGACCAAGGAAGAGCCCGAATAAGCTCAACCGGCGAAGACTTGACTTGGTGGCTCCCAGACACTCAGCCGGGGCCAGGCATGTGCAAAAACCTCCACTGCTCGGGGTTTTCCAGCCGCCCTCTGCTCGGGGACTGCAGTCACCAGCCCGTTGCAGCCAAGAGCTTGGAAAACAAACACCTCATGGCCATATCAAAACCCTCTGTACTGTCCCTGTCCCTGTCCCCTCTCCACCCCTCCGCGTGTGGCTGCTTTGCTCCCCGCTCCATCTCACACCTCCTCCTGCAGCTCCTCCATCTCCTCTTCCTCACCTTCTTCTCCAGCCTCACCTCCCTGCAGCGAGGAGTCCCATGGCCTCAGGACTCTCCAGCTATTGCTCCCCGTCTGTCAGCTTTTCCCATTCTCTCCAAAATTTCCTAAATATCCTAAATTTCTACCTCCAGCTCCGCGTGTGGTGAAGCCTCCAGCCACTGCCGTCGCCCCACTGAATAATTGCTGCGGTCGGTGTGGTTGAATCGCCAGCAGGAAGGACAAGGCTCCCATCCAAAGGGCTGGATGCTGCTCTCCGGCATCGCTGGCAATTCCCAAGTGACACCAATTAAATAACTGGAGCTGCTTCAGATTTATGCCCGTGTAACCAAGATCGCAGGCTGGGTCTGCCTCCAGTGATTACCGGACTGGGGAAACGAGAGCTCTTTGCTTGCACTCTGAGATCTCTCAACCCACATTTCAGCAGCCTTCGTCATAACAGGGCTGATAATTAATTGATCTGATATTAAGATGGCTGGCTCCCGCGCTCACCCGAGCTCCCCGCTGCAGTTTAACACTGGTTTAAATCAAGTGAGTCCTTGAATCTTTGACGTGATCCGCAGTGAGAGGGAGCAAGAGGGAGACGGGCACCTCCATGCAGATGCACACGTGTGTGGGAGCATGTGCCCGTGTTTGCGAGCGCACACACGTGTGTCTTGATTGCTCCAGAGGCGGGAAGAAAACAGAGCAGCACTGGCCCATCCCCAAAGATATTTGCTGTTTTCCAAGAAGAGAGAAGATGCAGTCTCTTTTTCTGAAGGTTTCTGCATTTCAAAGTAATATCAGAAGGGCTTGAAGCTTAATCTTCGTTACCCAGGAGGCTGTAGGAATCAGGCAAAAGGAGAAAAAAAATCGAATCAATACGGCAGTATGAATTTATTCCCAGGGGGGTCCGAGGCACCAATATTTTCTCTCCCCTCCATTAAAGAGATAGCACCAGCCCGATGCAGCGGCCCCTCACGTGTTGGGCGCAGGAGTTACGCCACAGCAGTGGGTGTGATGACACGGGGGATAAAAATCACCGGAGGTTAAACGGTATTACCCAGAGGGCTGGGAGGAAAACTCCTGACTGTAGAAAACGACTTCTTTTATTTGCCAGTGGCATCCTGCATTCCTTGGCTCTGCGTGATGCTGGTGGCCGGGGATGCGGGGAGAGGGGCAGGGACGATGCAGGGATGGGCCGGGATGCTGAGCAGTTCCCAGGACTGCTGGGCTGGAGATGTGGGAGGACCGAAATACCTGCAATCACTGTGGTGCTGGGACTCACCTAAGCTGGGTGCTCTGTAGCTGAGCCTCACCTCCCTTTGTTGGGATCGACTACTGCAGAAGGGACTCATCCCAACCACAGATCCAGGCTGAAGGCAGTGGGACACACTGTTCTGGGGAGATCCTGGTTGAGTTTAACGTTAAATCCTTCACTCTGAAGTGCCCACCCGGGGGAGGAGCCCCCAGGAGCCCCCAGCGGCACCCAGGGCTCAGGGTGGCCAAGAGAGGAGTCTCCAACTCCTCAGTGTTCACATCCAGCCCACCAGAGCCATGTCCTCAGGCCTGTGACCCAGTCCCAGACACCAGGAGAGGAAAACAGAAACACAACAGTTCACCTGGACACCAAAACCAGCTGAAGCTTCACTTCATCGCCCACTGGCAGGAGCATGAAGCCCCCAGTGTCCCGCGGGATGTGGGTCTCCTCTCCTGGCATAAGCAAAGGTGGGCTGTGCACGTGGCTGGTGGTGGTGGAGGAGACCAGCGCGCTTCCAGGTCTCACCTTGCTTCTCTGCCATGGGTTCTTGTCCTTCAGCAGCGGCACGGGGAGATGCTGATCCCCGCAGGGCCAGCCTGACCCCATGGTCACCGCTGGTGGCTGCTCTCCCAGGGTCTTCTCCTCCCCCAGCTCTGGCTTTGGCCAAGGTCTCCTGGGTATGTGGAAACACCACGGATGGCGAAACTCACCTTCCCACCCTGGAAAAAGCTACTTTACAACCACAGGGGAGGGACACATCCTTCTCTCCACCGTGCCAGAGCTGAGCCGGTATCTCCCTGTTCATACTGGGAGAAAAAAAACCCTCCTTTTCACTCGGGCCACCCAAAGCTCAGACTTTTCCTGCTCAAGCCAAGTCAAGAGGAGCCTCAGGGAGTCTGCAGCTCTGAGCAAACCCTTCTGGGGCTGCATCATGTTAAATCCACTGGAGCATCAAAGCCGGCACAGCTGGGGGAGCCGCAGGTTGGGGCTAAGTCATATTCGCTGAATTTTGGGAAGGGCAGTGGGTCCATGGGCTGTGTGGGGCTGGGACAGCAGGATAACAACCCCGGGGGGGTATTTATGGCCTCTTGCTGCACGGCTCTAACCAGAGCTATCAGCTTCCCACCACAATGCGCCCAATCGTTTGAAATTTAAAACAAAATGTAAAACAAGGAATAACGGTAACAAAAAAGGCTTAATTAATTGAAGTAAATTGCATCACAATAGTGATTTCTCAGTAACACAGCTAAGTGCCCCATTATTCTGATTTCGCTCAGTATTCATGGATACTAAATAAATCACAGGCCCTCCACTTACAGCCTGCTGCAGAGGGGCAGGGGGATGGGGGTCCTGCCATCTCCTCGGTCTATATGTCGATAACCCCAGCACTTCCCGAGTGTCCACCTTAAATGGCAGCCAGAAAAATTACCGTCGAAATAAATTAATCGTCCAGCAGCTGGTTGTTTTGTTTTGTTTTTTTTTTTTTTAACCGTTGTAAAAATTTCCCCTGGAGATTCACTAGGAAGCTTTTTCCCGGCTTGTTACCCCTCGGTGCTGCACTGCTCTGTTTATCAATATCCTATTAATACCGATTTATTTGAAATCATTTATTTCCCCACTGCTCGGGCAGCCTGGCTGCCCCCAGAAATGGTTGGTTCAGCTCCACTTGGCACCTCGTGGCTGGCGCATCCCTGGGCATCATTTGGCAGTGGTTTGTTGGAAGGGACGGGTGAGTTGGCACCCGGTGCCTGATACCACGGTGAGGGCCAGAGATGCCTATAGACTGGGTCGAGGAGCACACATGGGAGCTCAGCACACTTTTCCTCATGGCTTTGCTCTTTCCACCCGTGTCCATGCTTTATTGCAGGGCTGATTCTGCTTCGGGAGCAGGTTGGAGCCCTGCTAATTGCCAGCCTGGAGCAGCTTGGAGCTGACGAACCGCTGTTTCAGGTGGTTTGATGGGATGCCAAGCTTGAAGGATGGTCCTAAAGCCAAGGTGAGGAGGAGGATGCTGGATCGCAGCCCTGCAGGAACGTCCCCTTGATGCCTGGAGTGGGGTCCCACATCCCGGCATCCCCAGGGTGAACCCCGTCGGGGCAGCGGCAGCGGCTTTGTTCTCCTGCCCTCACTAATCGAGCTGGGCTGGGAAGCGCTGCTGGATGTACCAAGCGTTTGCAGCCCGGAGGCATCTCCTCCAGGAGCCTAGTGATGGAAAAATAAGTATTGGGTGCTGCAGCCCCATCCCTCCTCCCCGCTGGAGCGGGGCTTGGTACAGCCAGCATTGATTTCGATAGCAGGTCAATGGAAATCAGCAGCGGGGAGGCATGGGGGGGTGTGCAGACCCTGCGACAAAGAGGCTTCGTCAGCCCACGGCTCGGTGGGATCCCACCCTGGGATCTGCTGTCGGGGTCTCATCAGTGTCCCCTGCGGTGACGCGGTGCCCGAGGTCCCTGGTGGCTGCGTCCCCTCTCTGCCGTGGGTGGCTGCACACAGGAGGTGACGTTATGCAGCCGGTGCCATGGTGTTAGCATTTGGGCACAGCAGGAGAGGGGACATTGGCTTTTCCCTCTCTCTTCTTCTCGAATGCAACATCCCCTCTCTCCTCTCAAGCATCCCCTGAGCGCCCTTCCCCAAATCTCACCTACGTCCCCAAATCTCACCCAGCCATCTCAGCACTGTGCAATTCCTACGGAGCGGCCGCTGCCGCAAGGGGCCCAGGAATCAATTAATCAATCGCAATCAAGATCCCAGGGTGTAATCATAATTAATGTTCAGCCCTGATTGATCATGTTACGGTTTTGCCATATTCACGTGAGCTGGGATGATAAAACTGACTGTTTAATGGAGCTTTTGCAGATCCCTTCCTGTTCCCAGCCCTCACCAGGGCTGTCCCCTCTCCTGCAGGAGGGACAGAGGTGACCCCCTGGGAGACCCAAGGAGCCATTTGTGGAGGGGGACAGCACTGTGGGGGCTCGGGGTGGGGGCTGGCTCTGCCGGGAGCAGGCAGTCGCAGGGTGTTTTGTGTGAGGGGTGGGTGACAGCAGTGCTCTGGGTGGGCACCCTTGCCATGACGGAGGGCATCAGGATGACACCCATCGAGTGGGGTTGGGGGGGGGGGTCAGCAGCCCCTTCCCCAACTCGTCGGTCCCAGGATTGGCCCCCAGCTGTGCTGGGCTTCATCCAGCCTACATCCTGGGAGCCGGCCGACACTGGCTGGGAGCCCTCTGAATGTCACAAACACAGTGTAACTAGACTTGGATCAATCCATCAATGCGCAGCGGTGGTTAAATAGTGCTGTGCTCACCTCCCTCCAATTAAACTATCATTTCTGATAGATCCCTTTGTGTCTTCGTCTTCCCGATGGGCCGCTCCGGCCGATGGCCATGGCTCAGATGGTGCTCCCTTCTCCTGCCGCAGCCGGATTGATGCGGCGGCGGTGCATCAGAGGGATGTGGAGGTTCCTTCACAGCCAGTGCCGTGCTTGGGAGCCTGGGAGAGGATGATCCCCAGGGACCACCTGTAGTTTCATCCCGAGGTGCGTATGGGAGCAAGGGGAAGCAGATGACTGCGCTGCTGGTGTGTTTCTCCTGCATCTCGTGGCCGCACTGCTGGGTGATCCCTGCCTGAGGCTGCGGCAGCAGGGGCAGCCCCCTCCACTGACTGCTGGGTGCTCTTCACTTTCTGGAGGAGCATAGACCCAATGCCGGAGCTGGCACTGGCTCCAAACCCTGACCTCCTTTGCAGGTCGGGGCTGCACCCTCAGCACTCTCCCAAATTAGCGGCTGGGGCTCAGCTGGGGGTCCAGGGGGTGGTTCAGCCCCATCTGAGCCCCGCCCGCAAAGCACAGAGCTCCCTACTGCCGCGCAGAGCTTTGCCCTTAGCCTTGTGCTAGCAGCTTGGCAGAGCTTCTAACCAGGATGCCAAAATTTCTCCAACTTTCTGCCTTCTCCCAGGGGTGCTCAGCTGGGGGGGGTCTCGCCAGGGGACATCCCGGGGGTGTGGGAAGCTGGGGAGCACCCGGGGAGCGCAGCGGCAGCAGGGCCCGGCGGGAGCCCACAGAGCAGAGCCGGGTATTGATTTCCCATTGATCCCATGCAACCACATTCTGCAGCGGCTGCTGTCCTACATTTCAATCCCACACCTTCGCCTCTGACTTTAATGGGCTTCATCACAGCCCAAAGCTTTATTTAACCAAAAGGGGAGGGAGCCGGCAGGCGGGTGCCAGAAATCAGAGCAACCCGGTCCCTGGGGGTCTGCCTGAGCACAGCCGGATCCTCCGGATCCCTCCCAGCTGCAGGGAGCAGTGGACAGGCTCCTGGGGGTATTTCGGGGGGTGCAGATGCACCCATGCACCCACAGCCCTGCAGGTCCCAGCCCCGACGGGAGGGTGCTGCGGGTGTCAGTGGTAGCACCCGGCTCTCTGGCAGCTCTTCCACCTCAAGGCCTCTCTATGCCCCATCCTTGCTGTACCTGCACAACTCCATCTTCCGAACAAAGGGCTTCAACTGCTGCCGGAAGGGCAAAATTAAGCTCCACCTTAACAGGGATCTGCATACTTATGTGTATGTGTGGAAGCACTGCGCACCCACCCACCCCCCACCCCCAGATGTGAGGTTACAGACAAGGCGTACCCACCCACGACAACTGGAAGATGAATATGGAAGAGCTGGATCCGGCTGAAGACGCCTGCGTCTTCCTTGGGCGTTCCTCGAGCATCCATCACAGCAGCAGCCAGCCCTGGCACCCGCACGGCCCCGTCCAGCTGGGCCGTAAGCGATCCCTGATTTATCTTCCCCACCCCTCCCTCCCAATCCCATTTTTAAGCTTCCCTGGACTGCAGCCCTGTTGCTCAGATGAAAGGAGATGCAATCATCCTTTTATGTTTAAAGCAGTGTCCCTGCGCACATGGCCGAAGCTCCCGGGCTGCCTCTGCATGGTGGGGGGAGTCCTTCAACCGGTTCACAGCAAACGGATGTTATAACAATCCAAAATGTTGGGGGCCGGCTCCTGCGGGCAGCCCAGGGGATGGGCAGTGGCGATCCAGTGCAGGCAGAGGGGAGAAATGCAGCAAGAAGCAGCCGGGGATGGGGTCGCCCCCAGGAGTGCGGATGGAGAGGGCAGGAGCTTCAGTACGGCCCTGCTCCAGCCAAAACCCTCTTGGACAAGAACCTTCAGAGGTGGGAGAAGGAATCAGTGGCAAGGAGGGACGATTGGTGCTCAAGAACTGCTCAGGCAGGAGGTCCTGGCAGAGGCAGGGCAGTGTCCTTACCCTTCCTCCTCCTTCCTCTCCAGGTTTCCCTGGACTGTGCAGGTGACAGGCACTGACACGCCAGCTCCAGCGGGTGACTTCCCCCAGCACTATTCCAGCAACCCAAAAATGTCTCCCCAGAGGCTGCCGGTAGTCCAGGTGAGCCACAGCTGGGGGTAGGAAGGGATGGAGGACCTGGGAGCAGGAAGGGATGGAGAATCTTGGAGCAGGAGGGATGGAGAACATGGGAGCAGGAGGGATGGAAGACCTGGGAGCGGGAGGGATGAAGGGCCTGGGAGCAGGATGGATGGAGGAGTGGGAGCAGGAGGGATGGAGGATGTGGAAGCAGGAAAGATGGAGGACTTTGGCACTGGGAAGTGCCCAAGAACACCTCAGGCTCTCCCTGCAGCAACAGGCTCACAGCGCAGCCCCACTGGCCCCTTTCAGGTCTCATCTCAAGAAACCTTTCAGTGCTGATTTCAATGCGACAAGCTCAAAGCCAACTCCAGCCTCTTCCAAAGACCCCCACTGCCACCCCATCCTCCCCCTGTTCCAAGGCAGCTCAGAGGGGCCAGGGGGCCCTCACTGCAGAGCCAGCTCAGCATCTTCCAGCCCATGCGCCTGCTCTCTCCCTGGGGCAGAATATGGATGCTGTGTTTATTTTTGATTTATGCCAAGCCGAAAAAGAAATACATTTTCTTCAATTATTAATCAGCGAGGTGTGAGAGGGGGACACAAGCTGGAAATTAACTCCATGACATTTGGGGGTGGGTTTTTACCTCCCTGCCTCACTTCCGCTCTCGAGCCCCGAGTGTTTTATCAGTCCTCTCAGCAGAAATGGGGCTGCTCGTGTGAACAAGCTCCCGGCAGATGTCCCTAAGGCTGCTGAGGGTGTTCGGATGATGGGGACAGCGTACGATGCAGGTGCCCCAGCCCAGGCTGTTTGGACACCCAAAGCTGTCCCGGGCCCTGGGTGTGCATTCACACATCCCTACGCCTGAGCCCAAAGGGTCTCTCTGATCCCAACACACCTTCCCTGCTCTGCTCCGTCCCACTGCACCTTTCTGGATGCCTCTGGGTATCTGACCATCCCTTGGTCCTCGGGCAGGATAGGAGACCCCAGCCCCCTATCTGTTCCTACACAGTGACTGTCCCGTAGAGAGACAGGGGCCTTCCTTGGAGCAGGAATGGGTGCCCCACAGCTCCCTCCACTCACTTGGGTCTCTTGGAGCCCACTCAGTGGGCTCCAAGGCAGGACGAAGACATCTACCTCTACCTCCTTTGGCTCTTGGATTCCGCTCTTGGCATTGGATGGATGCCCAGTTTTAGGCATCTAAGGAGGCTTTGGCCAGAAGGCTGCTGGACAGGAGAGAGGAGGCTTTTTGGACTGTTCTTCCTCCCTCCTGCCTTGAAACCACCCCCTGAGCCAACGCACGAGGCTGGAGCTCAGCCTCCCTCCTGCAGAAGGGCTGAGAGGCCCTGAGGCCAGCAGGAGAACACAAAGTTGGCCTTGGGAAGTTGGAGCATCTCCGGCGCAGGCGTGCTCTCGCCTCCCTGCCCCCTCCTCTGCCTCTCCCTCCCTTCCCGAAAGCAGCACTGCGGCAGCACACACCAGCAAACTGATCAAGGCGAAAGGACTGATCAATAGGCGTATTGAGCACTTTTCAAGGTACGGTGATTTTTGCGGATTCAGTGCTAACCTCATGCCGGAGCCCCAAGCTACCTCCTCTCCCTCAGCACCATCACCCCCAACACCAGCCCTGCTGCCCCCTCCCAGCACACATCCTGGCCACCTGCTCTGGGCTGGCAGGGGCACCCAGGAGGAAGCAGAGACCTTGCAGGCTCGAGTCTCTGGTGGCAATTTCAGCTGGAGGGAGAGGGGAGAGTTAGCAGCTCCTGGGGGCATTTCTTCACAGTGGGTTCACACCGCAGCCCTGGGGACCACCTTGCTCTGGGACAATTTGTGGGGTTCAGAGACTCTTAGAGAGGTGCATCCGAGCTGTGAGATTCCCAGGGATGGGGCTGGATGAGCTGGAGTCATCGTGATGGTGGGAAGAGGAGGGCTGAGGACAACCATTTGTAACTCATGGGGCCGAACTGAAGGCAATGGTGGGAGCAGGGAGCCCTCCAGCAGCCTGTCCTTCCCAGCAGTGCTTGGATGGAAAGGGCAGGATGAGCAAGGACCTACCCCATGGCTGGTGGCATCGCAGGAGATCTGGAGGGGAGCTCTGGAGGTCCTCAGCCCTGGCTGAGCATTCCTGGGCTGCAGCTCCCGGGAGGAACCCATGGGATGAGCTCCTGGTTTGGACGGGCTGGGCCAGGGCTGGCTCAACATCACTTGTGCTGAGGTTTTGATGGAAAAGGATCTATGCATTTAGCATCCTCCAGCTCGCTGACAGCCTGCGAGGGGAGGGATCGGGAAGGCAGATAGCCCAGAGCGGCTGATAAGGTGTTTGGAAAGATAACACAGAAATTAAACAGAACTTCATGTCAAGAGCTGCTGCTTTAAACATGTCCCAACCCCTTCGCTACCGAGGCATGGATAGATATTACACCTTGCAAGGTAAAAATAGCACATTTAATGAAGCGGGGAAAAACGTCAATTGTATTTTGTCGGAATTGCAGAGACCTCATTTCCACGTTCCCCATGAAAATGCTTCAGCGTTGGAACAGATATGAAAGCCCCACATGTTTATTTGCAAAACGTGTTTTAAGGAAGAAAAGCAGCAGAAACCAAACAAAAACCCAAAGGTTGTTCCACACCCCCAGGTTTGACCTTCATCGCTCTCACGCAGCTCAAGTTTTCAGATTTTTGTCACCTGGAAAAAAAATAAAGAAAATAAAGTATTTTAAACCTACTGAATTTTTAATAGAAGTTTGCCATCTAAACAGAATTCTGCTCCAAAATTGAGGGTGTTTGGGAATGAATGGTGGAGGGTTTGGGAGACTGTTTGGGGCTGCTTCCCCGTGCCTGGGGACACGCGCAGCTCTGGGAGGTGCAAAGGCATTTGGAGGGGAAGGGATGGACCGTTCGCCCCTCTGATGCTGCCTTTGATTTAGGAGCAGGGAAATGTCTGTTTCTGGAGAGGAAGGAAATGTCTTTGCTCACTTTAACCTGGAGGGAAGGATGTGTCCTGGCCCCCATCCCAGTACCACTCCAGGAAGACGGTGCCGGTATGGATTTTCGAGGGAGGAGAGCAGTGGGGAGGGCGAGGGATGCTCCCTAATGCCATTTCATTTCACTTAGCAGCACTGCGCTCGCGCGGTCTCCAATACGCCCATCCGTCACGCTCCTCGTTAGGGAAAATCTATTTTAAAAATCTCTAATTTTTATTTTAAAGTCTAATAGAGCTTGGTGGTAATTTTCACTTTAAATAAAGATTACGCGCTTTGAAGTACAAGGTGTGCCTGGGCTCCCGACTGAGGACCCTCCCCCGGCAGCGAGGATGGGTCTCTGACTGCTCTCTTCACTGGGGGCAGGACCCAAGTGACAATGCTTGGTGCTGCACAAGTGCAATTCCTATTTGTACCCATTATGTTAGTCTTTTTAATATTTAGAAGGAGGTGTTTGGGGCAAACTTTTTATTTCAAAGTGCCAATGCCAGGCCTGATGCAGAGCCAGTGACACGAGCTCCATCACTGCCCGCAGAAGGGCTTTGCTAGAGGAGCATCTCTGAAACCCAGAGCGCGACATGCCACCTCCCAGGTGGAGCCGAAGGGCTTCTGAGAGCACCCGGAGAAAAAAAAACCTGATGGAGGGGTTGCAAGATGAACAGGGCTCAGTCCCTGGGGTCTCTGACCCTGCTGCCCACCTCCCCTCATCTCCCCTGCCATTTCCCATCTCCTTCACCCCAAACCGTGACTGTCGTGCACCCTGGAGAAGCCAGGCTGGCTCCCCAGTGTCATGTCCCCAGCACAGCTCTCTGCTGAAGAGTGGCTTTTCCCATGAATGCTGCCAGGATGCTCCACAGGGGGATTGTCCAGTGGATCCATTAAGGGAATTGTCTCAGTTGCAGCATTGTTGACCCAGGCAGGCTGTCCCCGGCCGGCCAGGGAGCTTCCACTTCCCAAGTAAAACACAGGGCCAAGCTCTGCACATTTTTGCTGCAGCCCAGCAAAAGCCCTTGCTGGACCTGGAAGCTTCAGGTGGCCTCCACAGGAGCGGAGCACCCACGGAGCGGGGAGAGGGTGGCTGTTGGACACCCACCCTGCAAGAGGTCCCTGGGACACGGCGAGCCACTCAGGGACGAGGCAGCTGGGGACCTGCTTGTCCTGGCTTCCAGGACCTGCTCCTCCAGCAAACCGTGCCGGGTTCCTGCAGCCCATCGGCCGTGCCGGGGCTGCACGGAGCTGAAACAGCAACGGGGCTTTCAGCAGGGCTGTACCCAGCTCACCACGCACTCGAGCTGCTCTGGAGCCGGCCCCATCCCTTCTCCTCCCCTCCTCCTTCTGCATCACCTCCTCTCCTGCCCATCAACTCATGACGCAAGGTCTCATCCCACCCAGCAGGGTTGCCTCCGGCTGGTCCGACCTCCCATGCAAACAAAGTCTCCTCCGTCGCCCCCGC
Organism: Stercorarius parasiticus; assembly: GCA_013396915.1. Taxonomy (NCBI): domain Eukaryota; kingdom Metazoa; phylum Chordata; class Aves; order Charadriiformes; family Stercorariidae; genus Stercorarius; species Stercorarius parasiticus. Next base: position 24,307 of record VWZL01004391.1, read on the forward strand.
ACCCATCGAGTCCTGTCCGTCCCCACCTGCCCTGGTGGCTGCTGTCTCCCCTTTCGCCTGGCTGGTACCCAGAGGATGCACGGGGAGGGCGCGCCAAGGCCCCGCTAAGCCACCCAAGCAAGGCGCAGAGAAAGAGATGCAAGGATGGAAAATTCCCCTTCATAATTAATAAATGAAGAATATTGTTGTTAATCGATGTAGCTGTGAAGAGAATATCGATCCCAGCCGCATGCTATTTTTTGTGCGGCTTAGATTTTTACACCTCATTTAGAGGCAGGTCTCTCTGGGGACCTCTTAACACCAAAAGATATTTGCAAGAGTCCAAAGTGAAGGGAAGAAAAGGGGGGGAAAAGATTAATTATTACCAGAGCTGGAGAATTATGCGTGTGTCCCGTTGCGGCCAACTGCAGTACTGATTTGAATATTTGATTAATAGCGAATTATAGCCACAGTTGATAACTTATCTCCACACTGGCTATTTAGTAAACAAGTGGGAGCCATTAGAAACATTTTTAATATTAATCCCAGGAAATTATGTTTATGAAGGCAGTGGCTAACCCTTTGCGTACTGGGGCTATGCGAGGAGGATGCTCCACTCGCTCACCTCATCCTGTCCTTGGGTGGTTTAAATCTCTCCGTGCCTCAGTTTTCCTTTGTCAAGATGAATAAATCCTGAGTTGAGAGTGGCACTGGTTAACGCACCGAGTGAGGAGCTTTCGTTAGCACTGAACCTTTAATAAACTGCCAAGGAGACGATGGTTGGGGATGCGCAGTGCGAGCAGCGGGGTGCCGGGCGGTCCTGCAAGACCTTATACCGAGGGGGGGTTTCATGCCGGCTGTTGGGTCGTGGCTCCGGGGGGGGCCTGTGTGTCTCAGAGACAAACCACATGCGGTGGGGAGGTGGCTGCAGCCTTTGGAGCACCTGGAGTGTTCCGAGCACATCAAAGAGCTGCCAGGAGCAGCAGCATCCCGGCAAAGCCGCCGCTGCCTCCCCGGCGAAAACCCCATCAAAGGCAGCAAGAGGCCCCTGGGACACGGCGAGCCGCTCGGGGACAAGGCAGCTGGGGATCTGCTTGTCCTGGCTTCCAGGACCTGCTCCTCCAGCAAACCATGCTGGATTCCTGCAGCCCTTCGGCCGTGCCGTCAGGGCACGGTGAGAACTGGTACGCAGTTGGAGCACGGGATCGCAGGGAGCATTAGGAGATGCGAAAATAAACCATGAAACCTCCGGCACTGCAGTCAGCAATCCCTCCTACTGCAAGGCTGAGGGCTGGGGAGGGGAGAAAATAATCCCTAATAATAATAATGAAATAATAATTAATATAATAAAATAAGATATCATAATAATCTAGAATAAATAACACAATATAAAAAATCT
>VWZL01004391.1:25835-50543 GCA_013396915.1 Stercorarius parasiticus
AAAACAAATTTAAAATATCAAATAAAATAATATGAAAAGAATCATATATAATAAAATAATATCTAATAATGTATAATAAATAATATAATAAAAATAATCCCCCTACTGAAAGGGTTGGGGAGGGGGGAAAATAATGCCTAAAGAGAAGGACAGCCTCTGCTGAGCAGGGCAGTGCCAGATCCTGCCCTGCGTGGGTCCTGCCGGTGCCACCCGCGCAGGGACGGTGCAGAGGAGGTCAGGGTTTGTGGGCTGTTCAGAACAGGTTTGTGAATTTGGGTCAAATTTCAGCCAGGGAGGGAGGGAAAAATGTGTGTGAGAAAAAAAAAATAAATTAGAAAATGCCAAATGTTCAGCTTTCCACTGCCACAAAACATCCCCCCAAAATAAACGCAGGGAAAAAGGTCTTCAAAAAGGGGAGGCTGAGCCTGCCTGAGGTGGAATAAACCTCGGTGTTTAGGCATGATGCAAGGAGGGAAGCGTCTGGACTCCGTTGGCAGGAAGGGTGGGATTCACCCAAGAGCAGGGGGAAAGCAGCAGCAGCTGGCTCGGGGCTGTTCTGGGTGGGCACCTGAACGTGGTTTTTGCTGTACATGAGATGGAGAAGGGTACCCTTGCTCCAAAGAAAAACCCCAAGGAACCATTTCAGAGATGGGGAAATCAGCAAAGGGTGCGGGAATGTGTGTAGGGGCAGCCACGTGGGGGTGGAAGAGGATGGGACCACACCAGCCAGGATGTCCCACCCCTGGCAGGGTGCTCCCAAAATGCGTTTCTGTTCCTTCCCCGCCTCGTCCTGCTTTGAGGACAGATCCGTCACCTCCAGCGGCGGGAGCCCCGGGACAGGGGGAACCAGGACGAGGCATCCGAGCCGGGCTGCGGAAGCAGGAGCGGCGGTGCCTGGGATGCGCTCCCTCCTCCACACTCCGGCAGGGCTCACACATCCATCTCCTCCTTCGCCTGTGATAGGCCCTGGTGCTGCGGATCCATGCAGATCAATGCAAAATTAATTAGAGTAATCAACTCAGCTGTACCACAGAGATCATACAGGCAGGGTTTTAGGTGACTAATTGGTGGAAGCTGACAGCCAGTGTCCCCAGTGTCTTAGAGGTATTAACACTTTTTTCTCTGTAGATTAATTACCTTTTTCCACCTTTCACTTGATGGGTCTGTCGGTGCCGCACTGTCTGGGGGGAGCAGTGATGGAGGCCAGGCCTGAGGAGCATCCCACGGAGTGGCCGGACCGGGGAGGGGACAGGAGCCCGGGTTTGCATTGCGGGTGACAGCCCGATTAGGGGAGGGACGGGTGTCCCTGTCCCCCCTCCTGAGCCTCCAGCCTGTGCCATGGCACAGTCCCCCTCATGCTCGTGTACAGCACGGGGTCACTCTCCTGTTGATCCCTGGTCCCTCCAATGCCGCATTCCCTCCACTTCTTGTCTGGGATTGGGGTTTGGCACCACTGCATCATCTTTTGGCAAAGGCTGACATCCACGCCACGAGTCTGAAGCTATTTCACAGGTCCACAAGAAGGTTAAAGGATGGGTTTGTTCTGCAAACACCGACATGGGGTCTCTGTGACAGAGACCTAATGAGACACTTGTGCTGCTGGCATCCAAGCTGGGAACAGGGAGGATGCTCTTAATAGCCAGGGTAATTAATCACCACCAGTTATCTAGTGCTAGAGATGGGTTCTCCATCACTTGGAGTCCAAGTCGCCACTGGGCACCTTCCTGCTGAGTGTGCCCTGGCTCAGATAGAAATCATGGCTCAAGACAGACGTGGACATGGAGTAGTCCCTTGTGATGGTCCTGGTGACCTTCACACCACTGAACCTGGGGAGCAATGGGGAACTTCCCCTTGTCTTCGACAGATGATGGACCAAACCAAAGATATCTGCTGCCTTAGTGAAACATGTAAAAGGCATCAGTTAGACATGGAGGAAGGTGGCAGAGTCCTCCTCCTGGTCTGGGACTGTCAGGACTGAAAACCCAACGAGTTGAGCCCTTGGGTGTCACTTGTCCCCTCGAATCATGGCAGCGGTGGCGGAGGGGCCCTCCACTAGGACAGGCCGAGTCTTGGGCTTTGACTACCCAAAAGTAAGGTGTTAATTCCAGCCTGGTCACCCTCATTGATGGCTGGCAGAGAAGGATTGCCACCTTCGGAGAGCCATTTGTCCCTTCTGACGGCTGGTGTCCAATAGCCAGGATGAATTGTCCTCTTGAGGAGACCACATCTCCCCATCCAGCCGCCCTGGCCATCTCGCTCTCATCCCACTCAGGCGATGGGAGATGGATCCTGCCGTCATTGATCAAGGGCTCAATCGCAGAAGCAGGTTTTATTGGCAGAGAAAACAGAGAGGAGAGTGGGAAGCACAAGTCAGGGAAGCAAAAGCATCCCAGCCCAGGAGGTCCATCCGGGCATGGCAAGAGCAGCTCCAGTGCAATGGTGCTGCTGATTTGAAGGAGCAGGTAAGCAGGGTCACCAGAAGCTGTTATTTCTGTTACAGGAGCAAACTGAGAGGGGGGTTGTACCCAGGGAGAGTCAGTACGTGCTCCGAGGAGCTCAGCAGCACAGACAGACGGCTGCTGTGGCAAGTTGGTGGCCAGTTAGTGACTCTCTGGCAGAGCTGACACCTGACGCCAAATCTCTGCATCATCAGACTCTCATTGAAACCGTATGATTGTGCCTTTTCATCTACTTTTCTTACAATAAAAAAGCAAAACCCTGTACCTTTCCTGCAAGGGCAAAGGCAATTTTACCAGGAAAAGTGCCTCCCTTTCCATGTGGCTTCAGGAAGCCCCCCCCAAAAATCAAATTTCCAGGTCTCTGGCTTCCTCAGGGATAAGGTTAATGGTGACCAAGGGGGTTGTGCAGAGAAGGCAGCACCGTGAAGCCGTGTACCACAGCAGCACGCCTGGTCCCCCCGCCCCGGTGGGACCTGATGGAAATCACTGCTCCGGGATGGGGTAGGCAGAAGGATGCTCATGCCTGACCGTGTTCCCTGTCTCAGTACCCAATTCCTGGCGGCACTGGGTAAGTCACACCACCCCTGTGAGCTCCAGACCTCCATAAGACACCAACCCACACCCAGCATGCCGAGGAGTGAAGATTTGCTCCTGGCTTGTGCTGTGAAGGCTGGTGCGAGTGTGGTGACCCTGCCGCCACCTCCCAAGCAGGCAGGGGGATGAAGGAGGGGGATTATTCACTACTCAGCTCCAAGCACCGAAGCCAGCACTTTAGAGTGCTTTCATCCCTGAAAGCTTCGGCGGGGAAGAAAGGCGAATGGACTGATCCCCCAACAGCACCGTAAGTGCTTTCTTTTTTTAACAAAGCAGCAGCGAGGCGGGAGGACGGAGTGTGGGCTGAGCAGCGCGACGGCCTCCGAGCAGACCCTGCACCAGCGCAAGGCGCGACCCCTCCCGCAGTGGGTTATCGGAATTTGCCCAACCTTAAAAATAAATCTTCCCCTGTTTCCTTTTATAGGGCCTTTCAAGCTGTATCCCCCAGGTCCTCGTGCAGGGTAATGAACGCGCAACGCATGGCTTAGAGCTGCTTGAATTATTCATCGGGAATAATATTTGTTGCCCTTTTCTTCTGGTGGTGAATCAATGGCGATTTATGGTAGAGGGTCCCCGTTATTGGGGGACCATTCACTGTGTGGACAGCAGCGTTTGCAAAGACTGGGGTATTTGCAACCCTCTCCCTGGGCCTCAGGACACAGAGATCCTCACCCCAGGCACAGCCACAAGGATTTCACTCGTCATTGGCCGAAGTCAAGCCTTGCCTTGCCTCGGAATGGCACAGAAGCAGAAGGGGAGGATGCTCCATGGTGGGAGGGATGACTTCAGAACCCCCCCAGCAGCACCTGAACAGCTGGGAGGAGCACCCCATGCATGGGGACATTGAGGGACATGCGTGCTCGGAGGTCACCTGGCAGAGCCCAATGTTATCTGAGATGTCTCTTCACATCCTCGCTGGTTTATTTAGGAAGTTGGGATTGGCAGCCTGAAGCAGGGGCTTAACTTTGTGAGAAAGCTCCTCTGGAGGAATTTAAAGCAGAGCGATGCTCCCAGGAAAGCTCTGTACACGGTGCAGCTACTCCAGTGCTTTAGGGTACTGCTGAGCAGGAGTCCAAGGAAACTCCTAGGAGAAGACCTGGACCCTCTTCCCAGCTCTGCCACCAGCTCCAAGGTCTCAGCTTGTGCTTCCGTCAGCCTGGAGTGGGGCAAGGGGAAGTCTCATTCCTGCCTCTGCACGGGTATTTAATGCTGCAATGAGCCCTGCATCCCATTCCATCCCATCTCATTCCATCCTATCCCATCCCATCCCATCCCATCCCTGGCATCCCCAGCCCCGGTCTACCCTCAGGTCACCGGAGGAGGAGATGAGGTGGGGGGACCTTCCCAGCCCAAGCCAGAGTGAATGAAGCTATTTCTTTGCGTGATTCCCAAGAGTCAGATCTTAATTAGAAAATGAACAGACGGAGACATGATCTCGGCTCACTAGGGGGGCAGGGGGAGGCGTGGGAGGGCAGGGTGTCTTCCACCTCTGGCATCTGCTGGGTCCAATGAATCCCAGCCCTGCAGCTCTGTGAGCTTGCTGCACTCGGAAGGGGGTTTTCTGAAGGGCAGGGGATGGTTTTGCTTGTGGGCGTTCACATGGTGTGGGGCCACACTTCCCCTTTGCCTGGCCTGTGTAAGCAGAGGCCAAATCCCAACTGAGTGGACATCAGGAGCCCTTCATTGACTCCCAGGGCCAATTTACACCAGCTGATGAGCCGGAGCCGTGTTTCTGAGAGCTTCTTTTTGAGGGAATTGCAGTTTTAACACAGCTGCCCACTGAGCTGAGCAATTTTGAAGGGGTTTATCCTTCCTTTCTGCTTTTCCCCCTGTCACGGATGAGGCCCCCCCCCCAGCAGCTCTCTGGGCTAACACCAGCTGGGTGGACAGATCTCCTTGCAGAGCCACTGAGGAGCTTTGGGAAAAGGCCCTTTCTCAGCCTCTTTTGAGATGGGAAGAGCCTTGCTCAGAGCAGAGGGACTGCGGATGGCTCAGAGCCGTCCGAAGCAACATCCTGGTTTTAGATTTTAAAAAAAAGATCTGAAAGTGGTCTCAGACACTGGCAAACTGCACCAGAGACAGGGGATGTCAGATCATCTTTTCCTTCAGCAGCATCTCCTGAGATGTAAAACTTGGCTTTTGGATCCTAGATTTGGACCTGCATCCCCTCCACCCCAAAAAATCCAGGAGGGCTTCACCAACCTCCATCCCCCAAGGCCCTGCACAGCTCCCCCCAGCTCCCGACACCCAGCAGCAGTGGGGCCAAACCCGGGATCTCGTCCTTCATCATCCACCACCTCAAAGTGATGGCAAGGAGGTGGCTTTGCTCGTCAAGGTGGCACGGCATTGTACGAGCGATGGCCTGGGGCTGGCTGCAGGAAGAAGAGCCCTAATGCAGTTTTGACGAGGCCGTCGGTTAAGTGCTCCACGTGGATATTTTTCCCTCTCTCTATTGTTTATTATTGGAAGTTACAAGTAGCTAAAGACCTCCCCAATTATCTGGGAGCCACTTAAGAGCAATTGAGCACCTGTCACCCACTGAATGGGCTGCATCGCCCTAATGACAGGAGCAGAGAAAAGATGCAGGTCAGCAGTGATGGGGATGCTGGCAATTTACAGCTTTGCAGTGCCAGCTCCCAGCTCCGAGGAGGGCGGAAAAAAATACCCGAAGGGGCAGAATCAGGAAAGGAGCCATGAGAATTCTCCCCGGGGGTCCCTCATGGGATGGGTGGGAAACTTGATGAGCACAGCTTGAGGGTCACCCCTTGGTCCGCGGGGCTCTTCAGCTCCCAGCACCCCAGGGGATGTGGAGAAGGTCGTGCCATGAGCTGCTCAGTCCCATAAACAGGAAAGAAAAAAATCTGAGGAATCAGTCACCGATTGTCAGACAGCATAAAAAAATATTTATCTATGCCTTTTTTTTTTCTGCTTTTGATGAATGGCTGCCCGTGGGGGTACACATCCCATGCTGGGGGGCTTCTTAGTTACTGGAAGGGCTGAAGATGTTGCAAACACCGAGCTGTAGAGCCTGAGCCTGCGGGATGAGCTGCAGCTTCTGGGTAGAGGGAGCATGGCTGTATTTTCCGTACGAGGCCATTTAATACAGCTTTAGAAGTGGGATCATGAAAATGATTGCTTTTGAGGTATCGTTTTGATTAGATACATTATAATTTCTATGTAATATAAACATATTAAGTAGGTTAATTGTATAGAATAGCGTGAAAAATAAACACAACCCACTACCAGCAAAACCTGACGCAATGTATGTCATGAACGAGGAGATTTGTGCGTAAGACATCACAAAAATCAGGTTGTTGAAGTTGCACTCAGCTCGGTGAAACAAAGCCTGGTACCCATTTCCCAGCAAACCAAGCCTGAAACCAGCCTCTTCCCTCCGGCTCTGCCTGATAGGCAGCTTCAACTGGGAACCACCTTCTCGGGAAAAGCAGAGTTTCTCCTCCTGAGTGGAGAAACCCAGGCACAAACACCGTCTCCTGCAGGCAGCTCCAGCTTTGGATCCAACTTTTTGGAGCAAGGATGGGAGAAGAGGCTGGTGGAGCTCCACCTTGTCCCCCAGCAGCGATGGCCCGAGCTGGGGCGCAGGCAGCGGGGTGTCCCCGGGGGGGCGCAGGAATGGGGGAGAAGGTGCCAACCTGGAAAAGTTCATCGATAGAAACATAAAATTAAAATAATTTGCGTCAATTCTGCTGAGTGGCTGTTAGGCCTAATTGTTATTGACTCGTCACTGTAATTATTAAGGCTCACACAGAGCTCGGCTGGCAAAAGAGGAGGGTTTGGGACCCCCACACACAACGTGTCCCCCCCCAGTGCCGGAGAGGGCTGGGAGGGGGATGGCAGTGGCACCGATCCCCCAGCTGCCCAGGGACATCTTAGCTCCTCGGAAACAGCCCCCAAAAAGTCACTGTTGGAGCAAAGAGGGGAGATTTTGGCCATTTTTGGTGGGCAGGAGAGACAGAGGAACGACAGAAGGGAAAATGGAGAAGGGATGGATGAAGGGAAAACCAAGAGCAGCTGGCAGGAATGGGAAGGGATGAGGAGGCAGCTCCGGAGAGACCCTATAGACGCTGCCAGTGCTATTTGCTCGGTGCGGTGCCGGGTAATTTTCTCCCCTCCTTCCTCCGGCCTTTGTTTCTGCTGCCAGCGTGGACCCCAAGCAGCAAAGGAGCCTGATCAATAGGAACACGGTGTTTGCATGGATCATACATGCGAAGAGCACGTTCCCGGATCAATGCCGAGGTCTCACAGAAGGAGAGGAAGGGAGGGGAAAAAAATAAAAAAACCCAACCCTGCCAGGATGCGCATTGCCACAGGATGTACCGTTTCCATGGCAATGGGCTGCTCTCCCGCCACCCAGCCCTCCGCAGTGGTGCTGGGGACCCCGCTCAGCACCCCAAGGCAAGGCAGCCGCCCCACCATGCTCTCTGCTCAGAGGTGATGGGGGTCCGGCTGCCCTCACGGCCACAGCGATAGGCTGGACGAGGCCCCTCACATGATGTGACGTGGGGTGTCACCACGGTATGGCCAGCAGAGGAGAAAATCCTCATCCTGTTTTCCCTCCTTCCGACGGGCCACAGATGAAATTGCAACTCCCAACCGCCCGTGTGCCTGGGCAGGATCCCGGCTCCACCTCCCTACCAGCCTCCTTCCCCCGGGGGCTCAGAGGAATTAATTAGATCATGTCTTTAAAGTGCTCTGGAAATGAAAAACACTTGAGAAAAGTGGTCAGAAACCTTAACGGAGCTGGAGGTTGCCCAGCCAAGGATGGACATCCCCTGATTTGTTTCCATGCAAGGAAAGACACCCTGGGCCATATCTTCTACCAAAGGCCCCCAAACCCACCCCTCTGGGGCTTGCCCTGGCTCCTGGGGTTTTCTCGCCCACCGTTCATGCTGGGCTTCACCTATGGCTGGCTGCGCAGCCAGGCAGGAGGCTGTCTTTGCAGCAAAGCCAGCCAATACTCCTCAGCCAATAAAGTTATCTAAGGGTAATCATTAAGCCCTTACAAGCAATGCAGCTCATGTGGAGCTGGGGGAGGCAGCGAGTGAGACACTGCTGCAAACGTCCTTGCAGAAAGCGGCTGACCTTGGCAAGGCAGAACCACGCGAATGGCTCTAGACGTCCTCCCAATTTGGGGACATTGCAAGACAGGTTTCCTCGCAAGGAGTCAAAGGGCTCGTGGTGACAACCGTGGCCAACCCATGCTTGAAGCAGCCACGTCCCTCCTGCAGCAGGGAAGGGGCACAGGGCTGTGGGAGGGATGAAGAGGGACAGGCTGGAAGCACACAGGACCAAAACTGAATGAGATCTTCAAGAGCAGCTCCTGAGCGCCACCTACCCATCCCTGAACTTGGGCAGTTGTCCTCCACGAAGGCAAATCCCACCCTTGGAGCCACCAGAGCTGCTACCCAAAGCAGCTGCCCTGGGTGCTGGCAGCTTGCGGGCAGAGCTGGCTTCGGAGCGTCTCTGGCAAGATTTGCCTTAGCACCAGCTTGGCCCCTTCTATTGCTTAAAACGGTATTTTTTTTTTAATCAGCCAGGAAGTAAATTTAAAAGGTTGGCTGTCCTGGAATTAGGTCTTTTGGCTGGTAGTTAGGGAAGCATCTGTCTCCATCATCTGCAAATTAGTCTTCCACAGGAGAGTAATCAGATGGTTACTGCAGCCACAAATGAAATCACCCATCGTTAACTATTCAAACCAAGAGGTCTGTAAAGGAGTGGCCCAATAAATCCCCCCTGGAGTGAGGGCAGGGGGAGCCGGAGAGGGGCTGGAGTCACCTCTTTAGGGCCATGGAATAGGGATGGGCGACCGGTGCCACCTGGGAGCACCAAGAGCCGTGCTCTGAGCATGAGGTTTTCACCAGCCTGAAAAGCATGTGGAGGTGGATGGCTTTGATGAAACAAAGTCCAGCTGGTGTAGTTGGAGCAAAACCAGAGATACCAGTCAAAAAATTACTGGCTTGGGAAGGATGAGCTGAGGCTGGATCCCAGACCCTACAACAGGCGCCTGGCCCTGCTGGGTCCCGGGGAATTGCCTTTCAGAGTTTGCTAAAGTAGCGTCTCCCTGGCCCCGTAAAAGCTGCCACCCCCTCACCTCAGGGCTGGCCACCAGTACCACGCTAGAAAGGCAGCATCACCTCCTCCTCCTCCTCCTCACAACCCTCTGCCCACCCATCACCTCATCCCAAAGCTCCAGGGCATCTCCAGAGGCACAGGGACATGTGGGACTGGGGATGTCCACTGGGGATGTCCTGGAAGAAGCAAAGCCTGCAGTGACATAGAATCACAGAATCACAGAATCTCCTAGGTTGGAAGGGACCTTTCAGATCATCGAGTCCAACCATCAACCCAACACTGACAAAAACCATCACTAAACCATATCTCTAAGCGCCACGTCTGCCCATCTTTTAAATACCTCCAGGGATGGCGATTCCAGCACTTCCCTGGGCAGCCTGGTCCAATGCTTGATAAAGCTTTCAGTGTAAAAATTTTTCCTAATATCCAATCTAAACCTCCCCTGGCACAACTTGAGGCTGTTTCTTCTTGTCCTATTGCCTGTTCCTTGGGAGAAGAGACCGACCCCCATCTCTCTATAACCATCCCGGCTGGTGCTGCAGGAGAATTGCTCAGGTTTGAAGCCGGGGTGACAGGTTGGCATTTTAGAGCTGGGAAAATCAAGCACAAAGGGAAAAAGGATTCTTTTCTCCTGCTTTCAGTCTCTCCAAACTCCTGGCCGGCGAGCTGCTGGGAAAACAAGGGGAAATTAAAACCAAACCAGGCAGCAAACCCCGCTGCAGCCACGGGAAAGGGGAAGACGCAGATGTTGCCAGCTGTGCCCGGCCTTGCTGCTGGCCCTGGGGAAACCCCCGCACCCATGGGTGCCTCTAGTCCATAGTGCCTGTTTGGGCTGGAAGTTCTTCATTGTGATATAGGGAAAAAAAGGGAATTTTGGTCTTACGCTGACACCACCACATACACATAACAAACACAGAGACCAAGGGAGGCATTTACCCCTTCGAAATAGGTCAGCACAGAGGTTATGTAGCATCCAAGCCCTGGGGACGCCTCTGTCCACAGGGCTGTGTTTTGCCCTTAAAGAGTAATCCCTTAAAGATGACTTTACTGCCAGCAAAGGGGAGGAGATGGAGGGAGTGTGAGAGCCTGCGTGCTGGAGGAGTAAGTTCTTTGTTGCCTAGAGCTTGTTAAATCCATACATTGAAGAGAAGAATAAATAAAAAATCAAATCTCTACTTCTGAAAAGCGTTTCTGTGGGGAGCTGCTTCCCTGAATCTTCCAGACCCGGCCTCTGTCAATAAATCAATAGCTGATGCAGGTCAGCTGCAATCGGCTGCAGGAGAGCAAGCGTGTGATGGATGGACAGGAGAGAGGCGAATCTAAGAGATAGGGCAGAGGTGATGCTCACCTTGAGCTTTATTGTTTGCCACTGAAAGACAAGGTAGTGTGGAGGCATTAACCGAAGTGCTAACAGCAGGACCAGCAGCGCAAACACCCCCTCCCCAAAGCCCACTTCTGGAGATCCCGCAGTGTCTCTCCTCTGGCTTTCACCCTGCATCCTGTGGCCGCCTTTGCCATGCAAATGGGTAAACCAAGGTGAGGAGAGAAGCTAAATGATGCTCCAAATGGCTGGGAAAGGAGGGATGCCCCTCGGGCCCCTGCTCAGATATTCCTTGTGCATTAAAGCTTTCCAGTTTTGGCTGCAAGGGCGACCTTGTTGCTCCTGCGTGGTGAGGAGGGAGGCACGGGAGAGAAATGTGGGATTTTCACAGCTGATTTCCTAGTTTTCAAGCCTGGTGTCTGCTCAGCATCAGGAAGGGGGCAACTGTATCAGGGAACAGAGGACCAGATCTCCTGGGTTTGGAGTTCACTTGGGGCAGCACAGACCAAACCCAGCCCTCACTCCCAGCCCAGCACTGAGAGCAGCCCAGAGCGACGATGGGCTTCCACGAGTCTGTCTCATGGGGAGAAGTTTTTTCCTTCTGCCGCCCTCCTCCTGCTCCACAGATTTGCTCTTCCTTCCCCTGAACTCCAGGAGACCTTTGGGACCCTCAGCACATCCCTATCCATGGGGAGAGATGCCAGGGGAAAGCTGGTAAGGAATCACGTGACACTTCTCATGCTGAACCACTTCTCCTTATCCTCAGTTTAATGACTTATTTAGCTGAGGCTGCACTGGCCATCCCATGTAACTGCCCTCAAGGGCTTATCCCAGCCCCTCCAAACACATTTATGCAGCCCAGAGGCAGAGAATTCCTAAACACGTGGAAACACAGAGGGACGAGGATTCCCTTTGGTTTGCTCTGAGCCTGCTTATCAGAGAGATTTGGGGGTTTGCCTCATTCCTCTGTCAGGAAAACAAGAAAATAACTATTTTCCTTCTTTTCCAGGCTGCTCACAATCTTTAGGGCTCCTCATGTGCCCCTTAATGTCCCCGTGCGCGGGTACCATTCAATCCCACCCTTAGTGCCTCTCCTCGCTCAGCTCCCAGAGCAGGAGGGGACGGGAGTATGGAATATGGATTGACACAGGACTATAATGATGTGTTCTGATTTCTCCTCCGTTCCTCTCTTAATCATTGCTAACATCCGATTTGCCTTTTTGACTGCAGCCGAACATTGAGCTGACATTTCCAGAGAACTACCCACATTAACTCCGAGAGCTCTTCCCTGAGCAGTAATAGCTAATTTGGATCCCATTGTGGTATATAGGTAGTTAAGGTTGTTTTCCTCATGTGCATGACTCTGCATTTATCAACATTGTATTTTATCTGCCCTTTTATTGCCCAGTCTTCTCGTGTCCTTAGATCCTTCTGCAAACTTTTCCAGTTGTTCTTTGTCAACTACCCTGAAAATTTCTGCCTCCCCACCAAGCCTTATTGCTGTATTTTCTGCTTTCTTCCCCCAGATTAAAGACTGTGTGGATAAGAGTGGGTCCCAGCACTGATCCCTGTGAACCCCACATGGAAGTCCTCCATGAGAGTGGGTCTCATGCTGAAGGAATGACATCCAGCCACCTCCTGGCCACATTCCTGGTCCCAGGTTCTCCGGGAGAAGCAAACCTATATCAGGACCAGGACATGGCATAAGAAGGGGAGTAATTTCGGAGAACATGGAATTTAGCAGAAAGAGATCCCATAAGATAATCAGGAATGTTGAGGAAGGTCCTTCACGCACACACAAGGCTTCTGCCCGTGTAGATGTTGCCTTCAAGCCCTTGTTACTGTCCTGCATGCGCATGTCCATCCTGAGGTCTGTCTGTCCAGTTCATCCATCCCGTGGGCTGGGATCCCACGGGAGCACTTCTGACCTGGGCATCTGCAGAGCAGGGTTTTCTCCTGGGATGTCTGCAGGGCCCTTGATCCTGGTGATCTCCAGGAGCAGATGGAGGCAATGCAGCCCAGATCCCTGGGACCGGGTCGGCCGGGGAACAGCGCAGGGCACTGACCCCAGCAAAGGTGCTCAGAGACAGGCTGTCCTTGGGCAGGGGATTCAGAGCTGCCCTTTCCCCATGAGCCACCCTATCTTCCCTGGCACAAGTCTTCATCCTTTCCTTGCTACTCGGAGGTTTGTATGAGCAGGATGGAGCAGCCAGGCTGACAGTCAGCCAGTGCTTTGTAGGTGAAGGCAAATACCTTCCTATTCCAGGCATCTTTTCCCCAAGGGGGGATCCAATTGCTCTCACGGGGTCTATATAAAGAGGAGGGGACTGGGATTTGTGCCCCTACCCATCCCATGGATGAAGGTGATCCATCTCACCTCCACTCCCGACCAAGTCATGAAGATGCTGCATCACCTCCCCTTGGCTTTCAGCCACGCTGTGTCCCGAGGGATGCAGCAGCCCCCACAACCATACCAATTTGCCCAGTAACCTTTGCCATACACCTCCCCGTGTGCCCCTGGACATGGGGAGAAGCAGAGGAATCCAGCTTTGACTTGTTTCTTCCTCCAGCCCATTCTTGGTTTCATTCAAAACAGCTTGGAAAACAATAGCCAAAAATAAACCTGGCTGCCAGGGAAAGCTGGAGGGAGAGGACTGTGCCCACTGCTATGGCAACTGCAATCATTCCCTGCCCTGCTGAGGGAGGCAGGGCTGACGATTTGTCTTTATTTCCGAGAAGATTGGCTCAGCCCCAGCCCAAGGCATGCACCGAGCCAGGCTCCCCTTGGGTGGGCAAACTGGCATCTCACCTGCAGGTAGCACAGTGAGCCCCATGCACCGCTGGTAGGGCAAGGGGTAGCCAGAAGCAAGCAAAATCTAGGGGTTGCAAGGTTTTGGAGCTGGGTGGAGAGGAGCAGAGTTGTGGTTTCGGTGCTGGATCTCCCCCTCCATCCCTGTAAAGGCCTTGAATGCACGGTCACAAGAAGACAGAGACATCTAAAAATAAACCAGCCAAAAGCAGACAAAGAGGGCTCTTATGGCGAAGGCATGGGCTGGATGCAAGGAGATGAGATGTTTAAAAGGTTTGAGTGCAAACCTAAAACCAGATCAAAAAGACAGCCACTGCACAGTGTAAAAACACCCCAAGCTTCTCCGCATCACTTCAGACTCCTCAAGGAGATTGTTGGTTGTGGCTAAAGTAAATGAGATGAGTGAGGTTTGGTCTGCCCAGCCCCCCGGCCTCGCACACAGGTGGTCATCACCCCTTCAGGTCCTTGGCCAGCCCAGCCCCATCTCCTTCAGACCCTGGGGAAGCCCAGACCTCGCTCACAACCTCCTTCCCAGAACTGGATAAGGAGATTTTGTTTGGTGATGTTTGTGGGGTTCACGCTGCGGGTGCCTCACTAGGATCATCTCAGGCTTTTACCCAAACTCCTTTTTGAGGTCATCTGAAATCTCCCTGCAAAGCACCACCTGCACTTGAGGTCTCTGTTGGCTTTTTCCAACCTGCCATTTATTGCTGAAGACAGAATTTCAATAGGTTCTAGCATCCATCCCGAGGTCTGCAGTGAGGCCATGTTTTTGGGTCACACTCTGCTTCCATTAGGATCCTCTGAAGCAGACGGGCCACATTCAACCCTTCTGCTGAGGACCAGGGTCACCATCCCAGCACAACAGGGCTGGCCCGTGAAGAAGGCCAGAATGAGAAATATAATCTTTAGCCTTTTGATTTTTTTTCCCCTTAACTACAACTTGTCAACATCTCCTATGAAATAGAACCGGGGAAGAAACAATTAGACTAAAATCTAGTAACTTAACTTACTCAGAAACATTATAGGCACCTTAAACATAGAAATTAAGTACCATTTGAAACATCCTGTGTTGGCAGGTCAAAGTATTTAATTTCAGCTTTTAAGTAGCATTTCCTTCCGGAGCTTTCCCTCATACGCTTCATTCAGCTGAAGTCAACACCGTTCCTCAGATTTGTCTGATGAAGGAGTCGTCGCTGCGCAGGTTCCCAAGCCATTTCTGCTCATCTCTTCTTTGATTTTTCACTCCAGCTTTCCTCAAAGCAAACAGCCAGGGTCCTGCCTCGCCGGCTATTTAAAGCACGAGGTCCTGAGTGCCTGGCACACATCCCCAGCTGGATTTCTCCCCAGCCCGTCACCCTGATATTGCCGAAGCACCGAGGCTCTAATTAAGAGCCAAGCAGAACGCCACATGCTCCCAATTTGAGGACTGGAAACTAATTTAGAGGCACCGACCTAATTCAGAGGCAACAGACTAATTCACCCCAAACTCTGCAGCCTGAGGAAAGGACCAGGGCCGTATTGCAGATCCAGGACTCAAACCTCCTTGATCTCCAGGATTTGCCCAGTGCAGCCCCAATATTCTGGCTGGTAGTGGCTCTGGGAGCCCTCGCTCTTGGGGGATTGGGATTTTGAGGGCTCCACGGTTTCCCTGGTAGCCCTGATGGCTGCAGACCTCCCAGCCTGGCTGGGGCAGGCTACAGGAGTCTCAGAAAGAAGAAGCGCTAGGAACAGAATTCATCATTTTTACAGCCCCAAACAGACAGCTCTTTGGGAATAATGGTCTTTTTTTGCCCCAACATAGGCTCAGCAGAGCCCTGAAAAGGTTCATTCTCCTTCTCCCTGCAGAGCAATGGTGTCCATGTTCCTGGGAGGGGGCCATGGGGTGGTGGCCTCATGTACCCGCCGAGGCGGGGCTGGCGGGCCCCGATTGGCCTGAGACAGGCAGCGGTGGGACGGGATTGGTGGGGAAGGCGAGGCCTGCAGGCAGGAAGCAGGACCGGGATTGGACCGGAGCCAAGCAGCAGCAGGGGATTGGTGGGGAAGGGCAGTGCCTGGGTCTGATTGGGGGAGGCTGACCTGGGGGTGGGAGGTACGGAATCATGGAATCATCAAGGTTAGAAGGGACCTTTAAGTTCATCGAGTCCAACCATCAACCCAGCACTGCCAAACCCACCATTGACCCATGTCCCTCAGCACCACGTCTGCCCGGCTTTTAAATCCCTCCAGGGATGGTGGTGAGGCACTGGAACAGGTTGCCCAGGGAGGCTGTGGATGCCCCATCCCTGGAGGTGTTCAAGGCCAGGCTGGATGAGGCTTTGAGCAGCCTGGTCTGGTGGGAGGTGTCCCTGCCCAGGGCAGGGGGGCTGGAACTAGATAATCTTTAAAGTCCCTTCCAACCCAAACCATTCTATGATTCCATGGTGACTCCACCACTGCCCTGGGCAGCCTGTTCCAATGCTTGACGACCCTTTCAGTGTAAAAACTTTTCCTAATATCCATCCTAAACCTCCCCTGGGGCAACTTGAGGCCATTTCCTCTTGTCCCATCACCTGTTCCTTGGGAGAAGAGACCGACCCCCCCTGGCTACGCCCTCCTTTCAGGGAGTTGCAGAGAGCGAGAAGGTCTCCCCTCAGCCTCCTTTTCTCCAGGCTGAACACCTCCAGCTCCCTCAGCTGCTCCTCACAGCACTTGTGCTCCAGACCCCTCATCAGCTCTGTTGCCCATCCCTGGGCACGCTCCAGCACCTCAATGTCTTTCCTGTGGTGAGGGGCTCAAAACCGGACACAGCCCTCGAGGTGGAGCCTCACCAGTGCCGAGTACAGGGGGACGGTCACTGGCCCAGTCCTGCTGGCCAGGATGCTGTTGGCCTTCTTGGCCACCTGAGCACACTGCTGGCTCATACTCAGCCAGCTGTCGACCAACACCCCCAGGTCTGTTTCTGCCAGGCAACTTCCCAGCACTCTTCCCCACGCTTGTGTCATGGTGTCCCTCCATGGCCTTGTCCAGTCTCCTTAGCCATGCTGAGGCTCCCCAGGGTCTCCAGCCATCTCCCCAGGGCTCAGCCATAGATCCTGGCTGTCCTCCTCTTTAGGGGGCTGTAGTCCTTCCCTGGTTTCCCTTGTGCTGGCCTCCAGTGAGCTGCACCCTTGTGCCTTGGACCAGGATGTGGCTCATGGTGCCTGAAAACCCAGTGGTGCCTGGAGACCTGGTGGTGCCTGGGGACCCACCAGTAGCTGGTTTGACTGGAGGAAGGGGATATTTTAAAGACAGAGCAACTCACCTGGCCCACATGGTTGGAGACAGGAAGATGTTTCTAGCTGTGATAAACTTGGAGCTGCAGCATGAGGCTCATTGCAGGATTGCCACCCATGTGGGCACAGGATCATTTAGAATCATAAAATCGTTTAGAATCATAGAATCATTTAGGTTGGAAAAGACCTTTAAGATCTTGAAGTCCAACCTGCATCCCTGCAGGCACATCAGTACCAGCTGCCTTGGGCACTGCAGGGTAAGGACCTCCCCAAGGATAACCCAGGGAGGGCTGGTGGCTTCCTGGGACACCTCGCTATGGCGTCTCATGCACAAATGTCCCACGTTGCTCAGCACCACCAGGTCTGGGTAAGCACATGTGGCACATCATGCCACAGGATGTGGGGCCCCGGGTGCCAGCAGGGAGTAGCACACACACTTTCTTCCTCGCAACTGCAATAGCAAAACACTGGCGGGGAGTTGAGTGGGTAAAAAGGGCTTTTTTGTCCTCTTTCTATCCTTCTACCAACATCCCCTGGGTCAAGACTGGCTCCTTCACAGGACCAACACTGCCTCAGTCCTCCAGGGCCGTGCCTTGGACCCAGACAAGGTCCCCACTGCTGTCACCACCTCCCGGCTGTCGCCAGCTGTAGCAGCAAATCCCCAGCATCCCTGCTTTGGCCAGGCTCTGCCGCCTTCCCTGCCTCTCGGTACAGTATCTCCCGGCCCCCTCCCTGCTCCTTGGGCTTTGTCAAAGCACATTTCCCAATTAGAGGATAAAAATATTCCATTCCTGACTCCGCGCTATCGATTTTGCCTGTAGCTGTGGAGGGGGCGAGGGCGGGTGTGCACGGAGTAGGGAGAGGTGAAGGGCTGTAGGCACGAAGTGCAGCTGCCTCCCCCCCTACCCCTTTATTATTATTGTTATTATTCATCACTGTGAAAAGCACCTAGCAGGACTGGTTAGCTCAGCTGACCACTGATAGAGAACAGGGGATCGATACTTAATTGACACAGGCTGGGCAGCCGGAGCAGGGATTGGAGATGGGGGAAGGCTTCTGGGAGGAGGGAGTGGAAGAGGAGAGAAGGAACAAAAGCCAGGGGAAGGGAGGAGAGGCAGGGAGAGGGTGGGAGGAGCGGAGAAATAATGAAGGAAGAGGCAGAGAAATAATGAAGGGAGAGGCAGAGAGGAGAGGACGGAAGAGGAGGCGGGAGGACAAAGCCCTGGGAGCCCCGTGGGAGCTCCGCGGGAGGGTGCTGTGCCGGCATGTGGCCCCGGACGCCTGGCATGCCACAACGTCCAACAAGACAGGAGAGCCGACGGTGTGGCAGGGACCTCCTGGCACCTGTATGAATATCTAAATCCTCTTTTGAACACAAGGTGTGGGCTCCGTCACTGCTGCAGGTATCTGTACACCCTCGGTATCACAGCAACAGCAAAACACCACTGCTAAATTGTCCCTCCTGTGTCCAGGAGCGTGAAAAGTAATGAATGTTGCTCTGCTGCCAAAAATACCCCAGTTAGACCCAAACAGCATGCAGGAAATAATCTGCTGACCTCAGATCTTCTCTTCTACCACCTCGGGGTGTAACTCCACCTCCTTCTGCTGGCAGGAGCCGTCCCTCCCTTAGCAGCACAGCCTATCCCACATGGCTGGTGGTGTATCTACCTAAGCAGTAGATACGGTCTAAAGTCCCCAAAGCTCAGTTTTCAAACCTCTAGATAACACCTCCCAGAGCTGTTGGGAGAATGGGTAAGTTTGAGTGAGACACATCTAATGAGGACTTGTTTTCTCTCACATTGGTCATCCAGGTCCTCTCTCTGCCCAGCAAAGCCTGCCATGGAGCTGACAGCTCACAGAATGGGGTCTCACTAAGGACTGATGTGTCACCTGGTGGCCCTGGTCATTCCTGTCCCTTAAGGTGAGGAGCTAGTCCTGAGTGTTCAACAGAGCCCGCAATGCCCTGCTTTTGGGGGAAAATCCATGGGCAGCTTGGGGAGTGCTCAGGGGCCAAGCGAGGGGCCAGACCTGGCAGTCACCTTCTTGTTTGATTCAGCTTTAGTGAGGTCCCTGCTGGAGCAGCTCACCTGGGCTAGGCACCAGGTTTACAAGGATAATGTAGACAACCTGGAGAGCATGGAGGCAAGGAGCAAGAATAAGGTGTTTGGAAGACATGGGCTCTAGCATAGAGTAGAAGGCAGTGAGTTCATGCACTCTAGAATGAAGAAGATAGCAGCAGCAAGCCTAGTAGGACAGGACACTGGCTGGTTTCTTCTCAATCTCTGTTACGGGGAGGATAGGAGAAACCACGCAAAGGTGAAAGTTGGCTCCCAGGCAGGACCTATTTTCTCTTTCATGGCCAGTGATGGCACCAAACATGATTGTTACAGAGGTCTGGGAGAGAAGGTGGATATTCCTGTCAAGCTCCAAGAGACACTGTTTGTGATATGGAGGTCTGGCAAAGGGAACTTTGACCAGAAGGACAGAGAAGTCCTTCTCCAGGACTTGGCTGCTCCAGAGGACTGGGCAAAACATGCTTAAGACCTTTTTCTGGGCCAGGAAGGGAAAAGCCAAAACATGCCTTGATCTTCAAAGTACTTCAGCTGCCAACAGCATGGGCTGCTCTACACTCTGAGCTGAGCTTGGCTCTGGGCCCAAGAGAGAGAGACAGCAGGACTCTTCTTGAGCAGCGGGCTCTTCAGCCCTGGTTGTAGAGTAAGAGGGATGACCTTTCCCAAGCTGGAAGTTGACTTTTCTTCTTTTTTATTTTACTCTGGACCCTTCCAGCTCTCCTGCCCATCACCTTCAAGAGGACACCCATGCACAGAAACTCTTCAAGGCTCTTCCTTCTCCTGACCTTCACCACCACCTCATGCCAGGCAACCCAACCAGCCAGGGTGAGGCCAGCTGACCTTGAGCAGAGCACAATGGAGCCTGTGGCTACTTCCCAGACAATGGGAAGATGAGAGACCTTCCAGGCACCTTGCCCTGTTCTAGAGGGTTCAACCTACAGAGAATGTACCAACCTGGAGACACACATCTGCTGCTCGGTCCAGGGAGCTGTCTGGATGGGAAACGCTCAGACCCTCTTCCCATCCACACAACCAATTGCCCACAGACGGGAAAGGCAGACATATTTAGCTTCCCTTGGCACCAGCCAAAAAGAGCATTGAAGGGAGGGATGGGATGGTGGGAAAACAGCACTTTGATTTTATTTGTTCTTTTTATGGACTCTTAAAGGTACACGCTGGCATTCGATCCTTGTTAAGGCACGGGGCCCAACAGGCCATGGCGCGGGGAACCTCAACCCAGGGCCCGTCCCGACACTCTTGATCTATAACATATCAGCCTTAAAAGGAGCCTCTCCGTCTCCTTAAACAATATATTACTGCTGTCCATCGTTCCCATTAATGCATAAAAAATCATTAGGTATTTCTATGGAGACCCATCGCCATAAACACAGGCTTCCAAATGCACTCCCGGCATTAAGCGGCCAAAGTAAACTGAAGGCGATTTCTGTGGTAATACCCTCTCATCACGCATCCCCATCCCAGCCCTCCCCCGTTCCCCGCTGTCTCTTTTCCCTCGATCAATTTTATGGTGCTTGCCTGGGGTTCATTAATGTTTCCGGAATCTCTCTCTGCCCTGTTTAAAAATTCTTAATTAAGCAAGGTTTTTTTGTTTACACTTGAACTAATTACACTTTTAAACCCGACAATAAAACATCAGCTCTGGGCCATTAGGGCCTGCTGCGGCCGGGCAATTCAGGAACTGCCACGCTTTGCAAGGAGATAGGAAGGCCGGAGATGCAGCCATTCTGCCTAGCTTCAGTCAAGAGGACGCCAGGATCTTCACCTGGTACGTGGAGATGGGGGCCAAGGGTTCGAGCAGCCAGATGTCCCCTTTAGCTCTTCCTTGTTTCCTCCGGATGCGCCTCCCCCAGATAAGGGCTGGCAGAGCACCTAGGTGTGGACGTGTCCTCTCCCAACGCTCATTGTTTTTTGCAAAGCATGGGTTCTCCACGCAACAACCCCTGTTTCTCCCAGAGGCATGTTGGCATAGTAGGACCCAAGGGTATTGAATGATGGAGGCAATGGAGACCTGGAGAATGGGCCTACATGGAGGATGTAGGCCTGGGATGTCAGTGATTGTGTCGTCTCCAACAGGCCAGGCTTGAGCACTTGTCTTTACTGAAGGAGATGCTCTCCTGTGTGGCCAGGGAGCAGAAGGGATGGAGCAGAGCCTCTGGCACATGTCTGTCTCCATCCACATGGGAATGTGCCACAGCCTAGTGGTGGGAGCACCACATCTCAGGAGCTTGGACTCAGCTTCTTGCCACTGCAGGAAACTGTTTCTTCCTGGCCTTTGCCTGCCCTGGGCTTTTTGTGTCCATCCTGGGGTACAGGAGTTCCTGGTATGGTGCTGAGTCCTTGGGGTGTTGGTACCAGACTGGTGCCAGTGAAGGGTCTATAAGCAAGAGGTGGTGCAGCTGGTGGTGGACACAGTGTCACTGGTGAGAGGGAGCTGCCTGCCACCACCTTGCGAATGCTCAAAAGTCCCCATGAGCAGAGCAATAAGGGACACCGAGAAGCTGTTCTACTCCATTCAGGACCAGGAGATGTTGGTCATTATTTCATCTCCCATCATGGTGGTGGTTCTCCAGATACCAGCTCCAAACTGGTATTTCCTGCCTTGTTTCTGTCCCTTCTAGAAATAACCTCCTTTACATCAGGAAAGCACGTGGGACAGGATGAAGATGGGACTGGGGATGGGGTTGTTGAGAGCCTTCGGGTTGTGTCTGCAGTGGCAGTATGGAGGGGAGGATGGCAGGACAAGACAGGGTGCTGGTACCTGCATGGTGGCAGCTCTTGGGTGACGCAGGTTTCTGTGTGAGGCTCTTGATGCCCAATGGCAGAGGGGTGGCCATCCTACATATCCCACCCAGCTGGGCAGCTGCTCTCAGGTTCTCAAGGGACTCATCAAGAGGAGAGGGGGGAAACCAGGTCCTGATGGCCCAGCCTTTGCTGGAATCCTCACCAGAGGGGAAAACCAGAGCTCCCTCTGCAAAAGGGAGTGTGGCATTTGAGCCCCATGGGACATTTTCTCTTGTGCATCCAGGTCTCACCCAGCCAGGACCAGAGAGGGCTTTTGCAATGCAATAAACACCCTGAGCAAGACCAAACACTTCCTTCCAGTTCTACAACCTGCTCCCCGCATTGCTTCATCCCAAAAGTCTGCCCAGCTCACGCCAGCTCTTCAGAACCCCCTTTCCCTGGCAGTTATAAGCATGGAGCTTGGGAAAAGAATCATAGAATCACAGAATCTCCTAGGCTGGAAGGGACCTTTCAGATCATCGAGTCCAACCATCAACACAACTCTGACAAAAACCATCACTAAACCGTATCTCTAAGCGCCGCGTCTGCCCGTCTTTTAAATACGTCCAGGGATAGCGATTCCACCGCTTCCCTGGGCAGCCTGGTCCAATGCTTGATAAAGCTTTCAGTGTAAAAATTTTTTCCTAATACCCAGCCTAAACCTCCCCTGGTGCAACTCGAGGCCGTTTCCTCTTGTCCTATCATCCGTCACTTGGGAGAAGAGACCGACTCCCACCTCTCTAACCGTCTTTTCAGGGAGTTGTAGAGAGAGAGAAAAAAAAAAAGAGCATCTCTCCTTGGCCTGTTGTTTCTTCTTTGTAGCCTTCCCCGGTCAATCACAGCAGCATCCAAGCAACCTCCAAAGCCCTCCATCATCCGTTCCCCTCTAGGGGAGGCAGGCGGTGGAGTGAGCTCCTCCCTGCTGCAGAGTTTGGGGACAGAAATGCGTTTGTGCAGACCTGGGCCGTGCTCGGACTCTCACAGGTCTCCTGGGCAACGCCGGGGCAAGGGTGTCGCAAAGACCCCCGCCGAGATCCCCACCAACCGACCTGCTTGATAAACTCACTCACATGGTGAGAAATGAGGTGTCAAAGCCAATTGTTTCCATAGAGAATTATTAACAAAAAAAGAAAATCCATATACAAAGCTTTTCTGGGGGAACATTGCATTTTTTAACTTAAAAAAACCCAGATGCACAAAGGGCTTTGGGAGCCTAATTCCTAAAGAAACCAGTGGATTTGCTAGGAAGGGAGAGAGGAAGACAGGACTGACATTGTCTCTTCCAACAAACTCATCTTTCCTTCCTCCTCTCCTATTTGAAGTGGAAAAATTCCCATTGTGGAAGAAAGCCTGAAGCAAAACCTGAGCAAACAGTTGATTCCTTCCCCAGGACCGCCGCTGCCCACGTGAGCTCTCAGCCCTCCTCCCGGCCGTGAGCAGGCTAGCGAGGCGGCAGCAGGGAGGCGATCGCCATCTCACCCATAAATCCCTCTGATTTTTGTGTTATTTTATTCATTCTGGACCTGAGCTGCTTGGTGTCAGCCGCCGGTAGATGTAAAACCTGCCTGCAGCCATCCCGGCTGGCCCCAGATGAACCGCTCTTCAGCTTAGAGCGATTCCTGTGCTGCCACCGGACCGGGAATCCCCTGGGGATGCTCCTGGGAGGATTTCATCTCTGCACAGCAGAGTCCCACCTTGCGCCTAATGCAGGTACAGGGAAAGAAAGTGCATTTTCCTCCCTGGGCCATAAGGGAAACCAAGGTATGGAGCAGAAGAGCATCTCCCCAGGATTCCCTCCTTTCCCCACAGCCCCCCCTGCACGCAGCATCTGGAGCTGAGATCCAGCAGACTCGGTTCATGCAACAGCAGCACAGGGAGTCATTGCCCTGTTGCTCAACCGGAGCCAGCGATGGGGGATAAAGCCACCCCAGGCTGCCATCAAGCCCCCGTGGGAGGGATCAGGAGAGTGGGAGGCCGCTGGGAGGAGGATGAGGAGGATGAGGAGGGAGAGGAGGGAGGACTGGCAGGGGACAGGACATGCGTTTCCAGCAGGGTCCCTCTTGGGGTGATTGGCTCAGGTTGCATCGATCCCGCTGTTAGCAGGACATTGTATTTGCTGCAGAGGGGACCGGGAGAAAAGCTTGGGGCAGGGGAAAGAAAATAGCAAGAAGAGGGAAATCCAGAGGTGGGTGTTTTCCTGTCCTTTCTATTGCTCTAGAAGGAGGCAAAAAAACCAATCCCCCCCCTCTTCCCATCAGACCCACCCCAGTGCCAGCCTGGAACATCCCAAAAACGCCAACCACAAGGCATGGGGAGGACCTGGGGCAAAGAGCACAGCTGAGAGGCATCAGTCCCAGTTACAGGGGGACCTGGGCCCCCGAATTCAAGCCCTGTTCGTGTTCACACCCTCCATCAGCACCTTCTCCTCCTCCTCTCAAACGGTCCCCCCACAGATTCTCCCCCCAGAGGACTCAAGCTCAGACCAGCCAACTCATCACACCTGCAACACACGGTCATGGTGGGCTCCAGACACAATAAAGCCACTGTGCTCCGCCACCAGCCTGGTTAACGCTGCATGAGCGTCAGGAATAAATCATCGGGATGCCCCGTGTCCGGGGCCGTTTGGTTTTCCTTGAGTTCCTGTAGGCAACCATGGGGGTCACAGAGGCGCAGGGGGGACAGAGCGGGGCTCACCTCCCCCTGCTCCACCCTGCCCACCCCCGGGGGCGCTGAGCGGGGCTCAGCCCTCCTGGGAGGGCTGTTTGGGAGCGATAAATCTCCCTGGCTAATGGGGAGTGATATTGGTGGGGGGGGATTTACAGTGGGCAAAGTGCCGAAAGAGGTGGAGGAGGGAAAGACAGCCCCGCGCCGTGTGGGATTTGAAACAGGGGGAAGGAGGACGAGGAAGGGGGAGAGGGATGAAGAAGGAACTCAGTGCAGGGGGCCCATGGCCCTTCACGCCTCTCCTGGCCATGTCCCCGCAAGAGGGGGCATCCTCCTGGCTGGGACAGGGGAGGGGGGACACACGCTTTTGGGGCATGGTGGAGCCAATGTCACTTTGCCTGGCCGGGCATTGGCGGGCAGGGCAGGGGCTTCCTCCGCTCCTCGGCCCTGCACAATCCCATCTCCCCCCTCTTTTTTTCCTCCCCCCCAGTTTTTCTCATAAATATCTTTCCACATCAAGGCCTGGAGGAAAACTGCAGCTCTTGGAAATGCCGGGCCGGAGATGGGGAAGGGGAGGAAGGATGGAGGGGACGGGGAGCTGCCTCCCTGGCAGCCGCCTCCCTGGCAGCTGCCCTGAGAG
>VWZL01004391.1:54159-67335 GCA_013396915.1 Stercorarius parasiticus
TCATGCATGGTCATCCATGGTTGTGCGTGGTCATGCATGGTGGTGAGTGGTCATACATGGCCATGCATAGCTGTGCATGGTCATACATTGTCCTGCATAGTGGTGAATGGTCATGCAAGGTTGTGGTGACATCCAGAGCCACATCTCTGTGCCCACAGCCTGGAGCAGGGACGACCGCCAAGGACACGAGGATGCCACCAGCTCCCGGGTGCAACGTTACAGATGACCAAAAGTCAGACCTGGCTTTCCAAGGAGCTTATCTGGAGCCAGGGCTGGCGATCAATCAAGGGGAAACTCCGCATCCTCCAGAGCAACCCAGGATTAATTTATGTTTGTCTGAAGGACGCTAATTAAGCCTGTTAAAGAGAAAGTTCACTTTAATACTGTGATCTAGTTGATATTAAGAAGCTGCCAAGGAGAGCTGGGAGCAGCGGATCTGATGTCTGGCCAAAGGCCATGTTTCAGGATCTGCTCAGCACAGCCCTGCTCCGGGGATGCTTCCAGGAGAGGCCATTCCCCTCCCATGCATCCACCTGCTTTAGCACCCACAGGGTACAGAAGAAGGACTCGAATCTGATCCAACCTGGGCTTATCAAACAGGACCAAAAATACCATTATTTTTTCCAGATTATTGGTTATTTCCTGTTCCCTGCCTCAAAAAAATTAAATAGAAGTAATTTGATTTGAAATGAAAACCGCTTTGAAATCGTTAGCAAATCGAAAGTCAAGCAGAAACCAATTGTTCTGGGCTGGGCAGCACGTTCGGGTTTGATTTCAGGCTTAGAGGCGCAGCTCGAACATTTTAAGGTCAAATCAAAGGAAATTCTTCCAAAGAAAGTTGCTCCAGTGGCAGAGCTGGAGCTGCTTGGTGCCGGAGCTGCTCGGTGCCGGAGCTGCTCCAACACGAGGCAGCACGGCGGGCTGTGCCGGAGCCCTGCAGCCCCCCGGGGGGCTCCTGTCACCCCAGGGCAGGGAGCGGGGCCTGATCCTGCTCCCCGGGGGGGTGCAGGAAGCCTTGAGTCCCTCGGGTACCTGTGGCCCCCGCTTACACCGACAATCACTGCGGTGGCCCCCCACGCACCCCGTGGCTGCAGGAGAGGCCACCGTCCCGGGGACTAGCGGTGGCAGCAGGTCCTCGTCCCGCCGCAGCCCCATTGCCCAGGGCAGGGCGACGTCCATCGAGTCAACAAAAAAATCTCCTGGCAGCTCCATCTCTTTTTCCCCCCTTAAAGCAAACATCTTCATTACAGCTCGGAGTTGTTTAAATAAATGAATTAATATTGACAAACCATCAACGAGGCTAATAAATGATTAGTTAAAGGCATACATACATCACATTACGGTTAGCATTAGCCGAGGCTTAATTACTTGTGGAGAGGATCCCATTAGAGTAGGTGCTACGTCGCCGTCACCCTCTGCAGCCCCGCACCCCCCCGGGGCTCCCACAGTGCCCTGGGCTCCACCGGGACCCCCCATATCACTGCATGCCATCGCCACAGGGCCGGGATGGGATGGGGACTGCTGGCGGGGCAGGGTACGGCAGGGGAAACCCCGCCTGGACACCTGGCTCCTGGGCATGGCGCATCAGTGCAGCGAGCAGGCCAGGTCTCAGCAGGCAGCGGCGCCTCCGGGGCAGAGCCGACTGCTCTCGGCAAGGGAAGTTCGGACTCTGGGTTGGCACGAGGTGGTCGAACACCCAGATCCACGCAGCCTGTGAAAAGAGACACTGACAAATAAAATAGGCAATAAATAATAATAACAATATCATAAAATTTTCAAATTTATTGAAAACCGGTCCACTCGCAGAATATTGGATTTTTCTATTATTTACACAGCTTCTGATTTTCCGTAAATATTTAATGCCCCATGGATTTTTTTCAAAGTACAAATCTGAACAATTTCTAAATTTAAAACCCATTGCACAGAGGAACGCAGCGAGAGCCCGATCCTGCCACCCTCCCTCAGTGGGAGCGTCCCTGGAGCCAGGACAGGACCAATGCTGCATCCCGAGGTGCCCATGGAGGCTCCTTCTGGCCGGTGATCTTTTGTGTCATGCTCAGATATTAGAGGGGACAGATGGGCAAAGAAAACCCCATGAAACCTCCTAATATCTTTCCAGTGTGTCCAGCACCCTGTGCCATCCATCCTGGGGACCCGAGGCCACCGCGTGGGTCACACACGGGATGTCACCAGTATGGCCGCGCCCCACTGCTGTGGGGGGCAAAGAGCCAAAGAGCCCAAAAGGCGAAAATTGAGATGAAAGGCAGCGTGCGTGAGACTCGCGTCCATATGCATTTCGGCTTCGAGAGGTTTGTTAGGACTAAAGAGGCCCTTTCATCCCTTTCCAAGGTGTTGTAATGTATCCCCAGCTGGCTTTCATCTCCTCCTGATTGATACTCAGTGCTCTAATGAGCGTGACGGGAAAAGTGGCTGAGGCTGGGGGGGGGAGGCCGCGGGAGGGGGGAAGAGACCCCTCTGCAAAGGTTTCAAAACACTTTCCGTGTTGCAGCTAATGAGGGGATCAGGAGCAGAGAGCTGGAGCGTGGTGCTGAGAAGCACGATGGGAGGACGGGGCTCCCCAAAGGCTGATGGGTCTCTGCCCCTCCCTGCAGGGACATCAAACCCATGTGGCCATGGGTCAACCCCAAGGATGCCTCTGGCCCACAGCCAAAATGGAGCATTTAGAGCCAAAGAAGGTCTTAATCCTCCTTTTTTGCTCTTGTCGCCAAACCACAGAGCAGTGGGAGAATCATAGAACCACAGACTTGTTTGGGTTGGAAGGGACCCTAAAGCCCACCCAGTGCCACCCCCTGCCCTGGGCAGGGACGTCTCCCACCACACCAGGCTGCTCCAAGCCCCGTCCAACCTGGCCTTGAACCCCTCCAGGGATGGGGCAGCCACAGCTTCTCTGGGCAACCTGGGCCAGGGGCTCACCACCCTCACAGCAAACAATTTCTTCCTCAGAGCTCATCTACATCTCCCCTCTTCCAGTTTCAAATCCTTCCCCCTCATCCCATGGCTCCCCTCCCTGCTCCAGAGTCCCTCCCCAGCTTTCCTGGAGCCCCTTGAGGGACTGGAAGGGGCTGGAAGGTCTCCCTGGAGCCTTCTCTTCTCCAGGCTGAACCCCCCCAGCTCTCTCAGCCTGTCCTCACTGCAGAGGGGCTCCAGCCCTCCCAGCATCTGGCTCCACCGGCCATTTCCGGATTCCGGATTCCATTTCCAATTCTCTGGAGTGAAGAATTGAGAAAGGAACCCCAGGACAGAGCACCCTGCTCCCGGGGAAGATTGAATGCTCAATAGGCATCACCCTCCTTCCTCTCAGCCTCCTCCTCGCCAGCCGCTCCTGGGCTGAAAATACACACAAACACTAATGGGGCACCCCTGCACCCCCCACTTCACCTCCCTCCTCCCGCTCCCTTCCCATTTATGCCACCAAGGTCAGATGGGTGGCAGCCCTGGCACCGCTCCGTGCACTGCCGCGGGTAGCTGGGAGGACCGTCACCTCCCCCCTGCCCTGGTACCCACCGGGGGTTCCCCAGCTGCACCCCCTATCCCAGTGCCGCTGGCACCGGTGCTGGGGCAGGGGGTGAGTGCTGCCTTCCCAGGCTGCGGCCGCATCCTGCGCATCATCGCTGCAGGAATGGCCTCACTTCAAACCCCATCAGCCTAGGAGGTCCCTGGCCAGGGCCCATGTCAGTCCTCGCGTCCCAGTGGCCCGTTGGGATGTGGGATGGATGGGGGCACAGCTACGTTTAGTGAGGGAGGGGGGGTCCTTGCAACCCCTCAGCATGTGCCTCTATTCCCACGGGGGACAGATCCTGCCCTCCCTGCAGGCAGCTCAGCCCTGTAACGGTGCCACAGGGGATGCCCCTGAGCTTCCCCTACCACTCCTTCCCCCCTCCTCTTTCTCACCCCCTCTCCCCCCCACACTGGCGTTCACCTCTTTCTGCTTCCAGGCCTAACGTGCTGCTGAGAGATGGCCACATGCCAATATGGATCTTGACAGGCACAGCCTGAGCGGGGCTTCTCCCGCTTCACTCCGGCCCATTTGTTTTCCCTAACGCCGAGTTGGGGCTGGAGCTGCCAGCTCCTCTCAACAAGGAAAAAAAAAAAAAAGCGGAGGGGGGGAAATAAAATAAAATGCAGCTTCTCCAGAAATCCCTGAACCCGGCTGGTTTCAGAGCCTCCTCATCTGCCTGCACCTGCTGCCCAGACAGGGCCGGATCCGGAGCTGCCCCCTGCTGCCGCCATCCCTGAGACTGCCGCATTCATTGCACCTATGGCCAAAGTCGGGGCTGTGTCTCCATGCCCTCTTTAACACATGCTCCTCTCCCTTCCAGAAGGCCCTCAGGCCCTGAGACCAGTGGGCCTCAGGTCTCGGCCACCTCTCCCATGGAGAGGGTCACCAGTGTGTCCCCTCAGCCAGAGCAGGTCCTCCCCGCTCACAGAGCTGCAACCACTGCAAGCGCGTGGCATCTGGGCTGGATCCTCAGCAGCCCCTCCACACCCACGGGGCACCCGAGCAGAACGCTCTCCTGTCCCAGTTGAGGGGCTGGGGCTAAAGGACGGCGTGGCAGTTGTCACTGGCCAAGGAGGGACTAAGCAGGGCTGCACCCTTGGGGACAGACCCGTATCCTGGGCTGCATCCCCAGCAGCGTGGGCAGCAGGGCGAGGGGGGGATTCTGCCCCTCTGCTCCGCTCGGGGGAGACCCCCCTGCAGTGCTGCCTCCAGCTCTGGGGCACCAACAGCAGAAGGACATGGAGCTGTTGGAGTGGGGCCAGAGGAGGCCGCGGAGATGCTGGGAGGGCTGGAGCCTCTCTGCTGTGAGGACAGGCTGAGAGAGCTGGGGGGGTTCAGCCTGGAGAAGAGAAGGCTCTGGGGAGACCTTCCAGCCCCTTCCAGTCTCTCAAGGGGCTCCAGGAAAGCTGGGGAGGGACTCTGGAGCAGGGAGGGGAGCCATGGGACGAGGGGGAAGGGTTTGAAACTGGAAGAGGGGAGATGTAGATGAGCTCTGAGGAAGGAATTGTTTGCTGTGAGGGTGGTGAGCCCCTGGCCCAGGTTGCCCAGAGAAGCTGTGGCTGCCCCATCCCTGGAGGGGTTCAAGGCCAGGTTGGACGGGGCTTGGAGCAACCTGGTGTGGTGGGAGGTGTCCCTGCCCAGGGCAGGGGGTGGCACTGGATGGAGGTCCCTTCCAACCCAAACCATTCTATGATTCTATGCATCAGGGAAAGGCTGGCACGTCCCCATGGCAGAGGGAAGGGAAGCTGACCCTGGTGGGGATTCTTCCCCTCCCGTTCACCTGGTGCCCCCCTGGAGAGGGAGAGGAGAGGGATTATTAGCAGCTTCTCCCTTTCAGGCCCAGGCAGCCAGACTCTTTAAATAGATCTGAAGGAGTCCGAGCGCGTTGGCTTAATTGATTGGCAAGTGCTCCAAGCTGTGTATCGGAGATGTGCTGGGGAGCCAAGCGCTATCGCCTTCCTCCATCCATCACCCCGGCACGGTCCTCTCCTCTCCCACAGCCCAAGCAATACCTGCACCCAGCGTGGAGATCTGGCACCGCCCAGGCCCACTCCTGGCTCTGGCACTGGGCACCCTTCCCTGCAACAGCTGAAGCCAGCTAAAAGGAAAAAAAAGTATAAACAAAACCAAAAAAATCCCAATCGAAACCACACACCATTTCCCAGGACTCGTGAGGATTTGGGGCAGAGCATCTGTGTACACCCACAGATGTTTGCATATGCTTATCCAAGGGAAACAGGGATGGTTTTTCTCCTTTTGTTATGCTTTCTCTTTTATTTTAACTCTCTTCCAGCTCTCGGAGCTGACCAAGATGCAGGAATGAGAATTAACACAAGGGGAAAAAAAAAAAAAAAGACAGAAAATAAATAAAAAAAAAAAAGAAAAGAAAACAAAGGTGGGACAAGCAGGGATCACCACTTTGCTCAAGTGTTTGGAGTTCAGAGAGACTCACGTAGAGCCACCAGCCCGGTTGAGGAGCAGGAGCCGGGAACTGGGGGCTTCCCAGACCCCAGCACTGTGGGGGTTATGGTACCCCGGCCCCATCCCTGCTCTTGGAGCTCACAAACCCATGGAGGAGCTTGTCTGGGATTTCCAGCCCTTCCAGCAACCACTTGGGCAATTCCCTGTGCACGGGAAAGCCAGAAATGCACTTAAAAACCTCCCAAAATTCAGGACCTGAGGCTTTAAAAAACCAAGCCCCAACCTGGCCACAGGCAATCCCTTTCCAGGCAACTTCAGCTCCCAGAGCAGCTCAGCCCCACGATCCCAGCACCGTCCTGGAGCCTGAAGATGAGCAGCTCCCGGGCCAGCCCCACGGGTGCAGGACCAACACTCTGAGCTCGATGGGTCTGACTCGAGCCCTTGGGGATCCCATCCCTGCCCGTCCTGCTGGGAGATGCCCTTGGGCACCTGGGATGGAGGTGGCACAGGCGCTTCAGCCCCTGGCATTTCGGGCAGCCCCGACAACTGGATCCATCCCCCTGCCATTACACGCATGCTTGGAGCGCCCGGCTGCATGATCAATAGGTTTTTATGTTATATTGGGAGGAAGAAGGAGGAAAAAAGGCAAAAAAAAAAAAGGACGGAGAGGGAGGAGAAGACGGTGTATTTAGCACTGGAGCAGCTGCTGATAATTGCCTGGAGTGAAACGTCTCAATACTTGGTGGCAGCTGGACCCAGAGATCCCCGTCTCGCTGCCGAATGGCCGGTTGTGAACACTGGTGCCAGATGCACAAGGCAGCCCTGCAAGAGACAAGAAATAGCCTTGTTTTCCCCCCACATTCCCTTTTCCCATCTCTAGCCAGTCGCCCACCACCGCACACGGGCACCACCTCCTGCCCCGAGGGTCCTGTCCCCTTCCTCTGATCCCTGTCCCCAGCGCCAGCCTGTCCCTGCCTGGGTTTGCTGGCCTGACCCCAGACACGGTCGCAGAACCATGGCCAGGATGGTCAGGGACCCCCCCACTGGCGTGGCCCCTCGTGGCGCTCCTGCTCCCCCGGGTCCAGCAGCACCAGGAGACGGGGTGGCCGTGGGGCAAAGGGGCGTCTGCGGGACAAAGGGGCGTCTGCAGGGCAGCTGAGGGTGGGAAAAGAGGGGAGCAGCCCCAGCTCCCACCCAAGCTTTTGGGGGCACCCCAAAGTACATCCCACCACCACCCACCCCCCCGGCAGCTCCGTGACCCTCCCCTGGGCTGACCCTCAGCTCCTCCAGCAGCTGCCTCTCCCCATCGCCTTCCCCTCCCTCCCTGCTTTTAAGCGATTGGAAAGCCTCTCATTTTCTAAGCCCAATTACTCCGGCACAATGCCCCCGACCGCGCTCTAAGCACGGCGGCACGGTCCGTTGCCTCCCCAAGCTGCCCCGCAGTCAGCGCCGAGAGGTGACGGCAAAAGGGCCGGGATCGATACGGCACCTTCATCTCCCGGCCCCACCGCACACTGGGGCCCGCACACCTCAGGGTCTCCTTCTGGAAAGGACCAGCTGGCAGGACCGGGATGAGCCACCTCCTGTCCTACCAACTTGCCGGTGAGGGAAGTGGCACATGTGGATTTTGTTGGGATGTGGGAGCTTTCTCTGCCCAAATGGGCACTGCTCCCTCCTGGCACTCCCAGGGGAGGGGGTGAGTTGACCCTCAGCTCCTCATCTCAGCATCAGAGAAGTCTCCGGGGAGACCTTCCAGCACCTTCCAGTCCCTCAAGGGGCTCCAGGAAAGCTGGGGAGGGACTCTGGATCAGGGAGGGGAGCCATGGGACGAGGGGGAACAGTTTGAAACTGGAAGAGGGGAGATGTAGATGAGATCTGAGGAAGGAATTGTTTGCTGGGAGGATGGTGAGCCCCTGGCCCAGGTTGCCCAGAGAAGCTGTGGCTGCCCCATCCCTGGAGGGGTTCAAGGCCAGGTTGGACGGGGCTTGGAGCAGCCTGGTGTGGTGGGAGGTGTCCCTGCCCAGGGCAGCGGGTGGCACTGGGTGGGCTTTAAGGTCCCTTCCAACCCAAACAAGTCTGTGGTTCTGTGATCTTGTTCCCATGACTCTGCCCAAACTCCCGGGTGGGCCTGGAAGGACCCCCCTCTGCAGGGCAAGAGCACATTCAAGACATAGAGCTGCAGGGCTTGGACTGGCCGAGTGACCCGGATTGCAAGCAGCAGTTGGCTGGCAAAGGAGGATTTTTTGGTAAACCCACGTCCCTGGAAGCCATCCTGCCCCCTCTGCCACAGCAACGGGAAAAAAATCATTGTTTTGCCAGCTCAGGCAAATAAACCAAAGCCAAAGCCCTGGCAGACGGGCTAGAGAGGCTGGGGGGAACCCAGAGGTTTCACCTGTGCTGTTTCAGTGGGGCTAGCTCCTTCCCTGGGTGTTTCACCTTTTCCAAGAAGCCAGGAGGTGGGAGTCGCCGGTGGCTGGTTTGGAAGGAAAGGGGCCAGCTGTGGGGTTTTCCCACTTTTGACCAATTCCACAGGTATTCCCATCCATCTGATACCACCCTTTGGAACACAAACCCTTCAGTGTCCGTCCCTTTGGCGCAGAGGTGCCCCCAGCCATGCCCCAGAGCACCGGATCCCACGCTCTCACACGTGCATCGAGTGCTGCCCGTCCTCAGCTCCGGCTGAGCTGACGCGCTGCAGACCCTTCACATCCCAAACCCTCTGCGGGAAGCTGGTTTACAAGAAGAGGAGTGCTGGCTTCCCAAACAAGCCTCCCAGTCCACAACACATTTCCAGCCATACATAATCTAATATACGTTACCATAGCGCCAATCAATAACTCAGTAGGCCAGCTCCGAAATTATTCTCTTAAAGGGCCAGAGCACCTCTTCTCCCCCTCCCCAGGTCCATCTGCCTCATGGTGCTGGGCCCAGGGGAGCCGCTTGCCCTCAGGTCTTGTGTGCCAGGCATTGCCAGGCAGGACATGACGCCGGGCTGGTGGTGACACCTTTCTTCACCCATCGCATCCCCTTTGTGCCACTTCCCTGTTGTGTAGCTTGTGATGGACACGTGGGCGCCCATCTCCGGGGGCACAGCTCTGCCTTGGCCGCTCGGCACCGTCCTCCCTGCTCTGCAGCTCCACCATCGCCACAGCTTTCCCCTCCTCAAGACAACCGCGGCATCCCCGAGGGCGGCCTCCCCACCTGCACATGCACCCTTGCATTAGCAGCGTGGAAAAAGCAGGTCGTGCTCCATCGACCCATCAGCTCACCAGGATTTTCCATCCCTCCAGTTCCTGGGAGATGATGGTGTCCAGGCAGCGATGGGAGCACAGGACCGGGCAGCACCTGAAGCCACTCCAGCCCCTGCCCAGCTACTCCTCACACCCATCACCATGGGCCTGGGGACAGGCATGGGGAAGCTCAGCACCCTGCCGTTGGGCAGACCCCTGGGGAGCTGCCCCTCCAAAGCACCCAGGACCCCAGGGCACATTCCCAGCCTGGCTCCTAAAGCATCCCTACCAATAGCTTTTCCTCCTGCTTCAACCCCAAAGGGAAAAAAGATTTAAAAGCTCCACAAATGGCAACAGCCTCCCCACAGCCCCCGCTGGCTTTAATCCCCCCCTCACCAGGGATAAACCTCCGAGAGCAGCCTTGCACAGGCCTGCACACACGGGCATCGCCGTAACAAATCCCATCCTGCATCCCGAACTACTGGACTCAACACTGTGCCCTCAAGGCACCACCCCCTTCCTCGAGCACCTGCAGTCCCAGATGGGGCAGGTTTGCAAACGGGCCCTGCTGATGCTCCCCCCGTGCCCAACTCACCCACTTCGCTCCCATTATAAATGGGAAAAAGGACCTGGAGACACTTTCTCAGGTGGCCGTGATGTCTCCCCAAGCCCCTCACTGTGCAGCCTGAGCAAAATCAGCCAGACAACTCCTACCCAAGTCTGCATTGGCGAGATCTCTTCCATTCCCTAAGTGTGTTAACACTGAAACCTAATGATGCCAGCCAAGGTTGCCTCCTCTGTGTCTCAATCCCAGCAAAGACATGCCAGAAAGAGCAAGGGTAATTATGCTCTAAGACCCTAATGAGCTGCAGCAGGTGGCGGTGGCTGTATATTGTCTCATCTTTGGTGGAGTTAGGGAGATTTCTGTGCTAACCGTGTGCATGGCAGGTAGTTCTGTTTAACTTCCATTACCAGTAACAGGAATAACCCACCTGCACCGAAGACCCATGAAAGAAATGCCAGTGCCAGCGGCTACTCCTGGCCCCTCGGCACAGTGGGAAGCGCTTTCGGGGGGGATTTTCGAGGCTTGGCTTTTTTTCAAGCACACCACCAAACACTCTGCGAAGGCAAACGAGACATCAGAAACCTTTGTGCTTGCTTTGTGTTGTAGGCAGGGTCCTGGTTACACCTGGCTTCTCTGGGTATGGGGATCCTTCTTAGAATCATAGACTTGCCGAGGTTGGAAGGGAGCTTTCAGATCATCTAGTCTAGAATTTGATTGAAAGCTAGGTATTTTTCTCTCCTCCTTTTATTTTCAACACACCCCACCAAACGTATAATGAAAATTCTGAGCAAACGGCCTCCCTGAGAGCTTTTTGTTTGCCACCAGAAAATATCTTGGTTTTAAACCCAGGATGCCTGGCTCTGGGGGAAGCGGCTGCAGATGCTCTTGCAGAGCTGGGCACCCTGCGGTGCCCCGGGCACGGGCTGGGGCGCATGGGGCTGTCTCAGGAACCGGAGGATCCCAAATCCCTTGTTGGGGAGAAGCTCTGGAGCCACGAGGTCCCTGCCCCGCCAGCAGCCCCCGGGCAGGATGGGAGCCGGGGTCCCCGGGGACCCCTCGCGGCATGGCCAGCTGCCTCCAAGCAGCCCCCGAAGGGCAGCCCGGCCTCGGCAGCGCTGTCAGCCAGCCTCTACGTCTTCCATTAATTCACTTCACACTGTCCATATTGATCGGTTCTGCTCTCTCCCCGGCTTCTCCCCCTCCCTCGCACGCCCTCCCCCCCGCCGGCTGCTGCACCGCTGGGCAGCCCGGCCCGCATGCTGCATGATCCATACAAACTCACTTACTCAGGGAAATCAATGGGCTCGAAAGAGCACACGCAGCAAGGCGAGGAGTCTGTCTGGGGATCGACCGCCCAACAAGGAGACACAGAGAGCAGCAGCCTGCACCCCCCCGCCTGCGCCCGGTGCCCCGCGGGGCAGCCCAGGAACCCGCGGCCACCCCTGTGGCCATCCCCGCTGCCACCCACTGCCGCAGTCCCTCCGTGCCCCGGTCCCCTGTGGGATGGGGTGATGGTGTTCGGGAGCCGGGTGCTGCAGCCGTTCCGGGGGGTTCCCCCCTTTTCCGACAAAGCAGGGGGACTGGGAGGCAGTGTGTCTCCTTGGGGAGTAGCAGGGGGTCTGGCAGGAGGGGTCCCCAACAGGACACCCAACTCCTCCTCCCAAATCTAAGAGAAAGCACATTCCCCTTTTACACTCCAGCTCCCGTATCCTCCCTTTGGTTCTCTCCAGCTTCAGAAAAGTCACACTACATCCGTGCCTCAGTTTCCCCACATTTAATAGCAGGATTCCCCTCTTCCAGTTGGTTTTGGGGCTCTGCCAGGCTGCCCTGGTTCATGGCCAGGCCTCTTCACAGCAGCAATGGATGGTACTGGGTTCAGGGGAGAGCTGAAACCGAGGATTTTTACCCCCTCTCGGGGCACTGCCAGCCCTATTTGCCCAGGAAAACAGTTGCCGCTGCACAAGCCGCGTGCCGGGGTGATTAATAAATCCTGCCAGAGGAGCTGCTGCTGTGCTGAGTTCGCCCATCAAGGAAGGAAATCTTTATTTATATATATTCTATAAACTAATTTTTGCATCATTGCAATAAATCCATCTTCCAGCCGTCAACTACAATCTGCCTCCATTGCCATTCACGTGCGGCTCCGGGCGGGATGCTGGGGGTGGGGGGGGGAGCAGGCGCAGGAGCCTCTCGGCACTGCTGGTCCCAGGGCGGGGATGTCCCCAGTGTCCCCACTGGGGCTGGAGACAAAATGGGAACTTGGGGCAATGCTAAGGGGGGAAAAAGCAAGCGCTGGCACCCAGCCAGTCTGTCGTGCCTCGGCGGAGGGATGGAGGGGTCCCCAGGACCATGGAGTTACTGGGATGTCACCATATCTAGGGCATGGGACCCCCAATGGGCTCGGACCCTCTGGCTCCCTGGTGAGGCCCCGGAGGAACCGGGAAGGCCCCGAGACGGTGCTGTCAACCCAGTACCGGTAAATCCCGGCAATGCCCCTGCCTGCGGGCGACCCGGCAGCGGCGGGGGGAGCCTTTTCCCAGCAGCCCCCCTCTCGGAGGTGAGTGTGGGTGTGCGCTGGAGACGCCGTGTCTGTCCTCCGCAGGCTCCAGCCCAGACCGGAGCAGCGGGGAGCCGGGGGAGGGGGGGGGGCACGGTGGGCAGCGGCAGAGCTCCAGGGATGGCCACTGCCCCCTCCCCAAAGCTACATCTGCCCCCTCCCAAAGCTCTGGGCTGTCCCTTGGGGCTTCAGTTTGGGGTCAGGACGTGGCAATGCAGGACCCGGCCGCCCTCAGCAGCCCCTGCTGGGACCTGGTGGCTTTTTCAGCTGACACCTCCTCCCGGGGGGGGCTGCACCCCAGGGATGGCTGCACCGCTGCGCCGCGGAGCATCTCAAGATGGGAGGTTGCACAACAAGTCAGGGTTTCCCCCCCACCGCTACTCTTCTGGACAGTCTCCAGGGACGCCCCCATCCACCCTGCCAGGCTGGGGGGTCCCCGAGGAGCAGGAAGGACCCCATTTTGGGGAAGATTTCAGTGCCCCAAGCCATCCCCTGCTGCCCAGACTCATCCCAGCACAGCCCGGAGCCGGGACCAGCCGGCAGCTGCCGATCGAACCCCGATGAATGCCCGGGCTGGGGGGNGGCTGGGGGGGGGGCAGGAGGTGTGGGCAGACATCCCACTGGGGAGATGAGTCTGCTGGGCCTCAGCCAGGCCAGGAGGCCCTGCAGCCACGGCTCCCAGCCCAGGGCTGGATGGGGACGGCAGGAGAGTGAGGAAGGCTCAAGGCAATGGGGGTGGAGGAAGGCTGCCATCAGCTTCTCTCTTCTGCAAGCCCTCCCCAGGGTGGTTTCCCCATTGCTGGGGGGCACATGGCTGCCTGCCCCCCTCCCGCTCAGGGGCGGGACGGGGCAGGAGGAGGCTGGTGGGTGCAGCAAAGCCCCC
>VWZL01004391.1:68737-85868 GCA_013396915.1 Stercorarius parasiticus
ACCCGCGGGCCACTGCCGGGAGTCCCACTGCCCCCCCCGCCCCAGGGTCCCCTCCTCTGTACCCACGGGCTTCCACTGCCCTCCCGGGTCCCCTCCCCGGCACTCAGGGCTCCCACTGCCACCCCCCGCCACGCGCCCCCGCAGCGCCGCCGTCGGCCGCCAGGTGGCGCCACGAGCCCTCCGGGCGGCGGCTGGAGCCGGTGTGGCCCCAGCCCCGACCCTGTCCCTGTCCCCGTCTCTGTCCCTCTGCTGTCCCTGTCCCACTGTTCTCCCTGCCCACCCCCCGCCCAATGCGGGGCTGATGCTCAGCACCCCGCAGGCGTGTGACACTCCCGGGCTGTCCCTGCACCCAGCCCTTGGTGGCACCTGGCAGGCTGAGTCACCCTGGGCAGCCCCGGGTTGGGGCACCAGGGCCAGCCTGCTGTCAGGGACATGTAGCCACACCACAGGCTTTCGCCGGGGACTGGGGACGGGAAGCCCTCGGTTCTGCTTCTGGCCCTCTGACGTGGGCCGAGATGTGGGAAGGGAGCAGAGACCAACTCTGTCCCCAAGGACTGGGGGTCAGGGCACATTTGGGGACCGGGCAGTAGGGTTCAGCTGGATTGTGGCACCTGGGATCCAAGGTCCTGGGATCCAAGCCCTAAACACCACCCCGGGACAGTGACACACAGGGTGGGCTTCGCCGCCACCAGGGAAGCTGGACCAGGGGTAAGGTACCTCCAACCCGGGCAGCAGTTGGGCAGTGCCCAGGGCTGCATGGCACCCCAGGGCTGCATGGCACCCCGCTGCCCGCAGCACCCGCAGAGAGGCAAGAGAGGGCTCAGCCACTCCCCCCATACCCTCTGGATGGAGGACCCTTCCTCCTCCCATCAGTTATTTCGGGAGGCGGCATATCCATGCCCAGCCCAGTGCTGTGTGCCGGGGCGCCAGCAGGAGCGGAGATGCGCAGGGCTGGCAAGGGACAGAGGCCGGAGGGGAGCGGGGGGAGGCAAGCCCCCCCCTGCACCTCCCCAGGCTGTTGCGGTTGGAGCCATGGAGTGGAAGTAACACGCGGTGACACCACTGCACAAAAAGCCGCCGTCAGAACAATAGTTGGGAGCGCGGAGGACGCAGGCGGCCACGCTGGCCCCAACGCTCGCCAAGGAGCCAGGCACATCCCCGGGACACCCCGCAAGGCCACCCCACGCAAGGGACATCCCATGGTGCTGGGTGGCCTGAGCGGCTGACGAGGGCACCATGCTAATGAGGAAGGCTTGACATTTCCGAGGGTGGCACTGGGACAGAGCTGAGCCATCGTGACGGGGTCACAACCGAAGAGGCACCCGCTGAGCCCCAGGGCTGTGCCACCTCCTGCCCTCACGGGGAGAAAATAGGGGAAAAGAAAATGGCAGGCAAGACAACAGGGGAACGGAGTTGCTTTGCCTTTAAAATAATGCAGCAAAATTAGCAGCTCTGCAGTCATTAATATGCAAAAATGCAAATCAGGAGGTAATTAAGCTGCAGTCCTCCGGAGGATATTTCCATCATAATGAATTCTATTGTCAGGGAAAGAGCAGCCAGGCGGATTTATGTTGCTTACATGAATATAAAATATGAGTATCAAAGTGTTGTCCTTGCTGCCTGCTGCAGTCCCCTGCCCCGCACGGAGGAGGGCACAGGGCACAACGTCCCTGTCCCTTGTGCCAGCCCGGCTGGCATTGCCCATCACCAAGGCGAGATGTCAGCCAGGGGACCTGGGTACCAGCAACGGGGGGCAAATATAGCCTCTCCCTTCCCCCTCCCTCTGCACCACATCCCTGGCAAACCCCCCAACCAACCGGCAGCGTGTCAGTGCCATCCCCTGGGGTGCCCACCGGCACTGAGACCTGTGCCAGGGCCGTGCTGGCTCTCCATCTCCCCAGGGGACAAAGCGGGATCAGGGACACCCAAGCCAGGGGGTGACTCTTCCCCAGGTGGTCCCATGTGGTGGGGCTCCCCCAGCGGCACCTGGAGCTGTGTCTCTGCAGGGACCGAGTGTCTGAACCCATCAGGATCCCCCTGTCCCACTCCCGGCCGAGCTCCCGGGAGAGCTGGATGCTGAATAACACTTTGTCCGTCCGTCTCTTCCCATCCCGTGCTGGTGGCCAGGACCCAGCCAAGGCTGGGACTGGGGGCACGCTGGGACACCAGGATGATGGGGACCCCAAACTGGGGTTGGGGGGAGGTGACATTTGTGTACCCCCAGGGTCGGGGGCAGCCGGACCGCTGAGCCATGCAAGCGCCACACCAGCCAAAGGGCCACCAGTGCTTGGGCACGGGGGTCAGTCCCTATCTGCTGGGTCAAACCCCGCCACCAAAGTGCCCACGGGTGCCACGTCCCCCCCGGCAGCCCCCGCCGCAGCCCCCAAACCCGGAGGGCGAGAGCCGGGGCGCAGCCTTCCCCTTTCATTCCCGCCAGCAGCGGCGTCCGCCACGGAAAACAAACCGAAACCCACCCAAAACGAAATAGTTGGCCGGGTGCCACCCTGCAGCTGCCGTCTCCCAGCTCAGCCTGGCATTTTTCAAANTGTCATTGTCATCCTTGAGGTGGAGGTGGTAGGTTGGGGGAGGCGGAGGGAGC
Source organism: Stercorarius parasiticus (assembly GCA_013396915.1). Lineage (NCBI taxonomy): Eukaryota > Metazoa > Chordata > Aves > Charadriiformes > Stercorariidae > Stercorarius > Stercorarius parasiticus. The sequence continues at coordinate 71,337 of VWZL01004391.1, forward strand.
CCGTTATGGGTTAGATGGGAGGGAACTGGCTCCATCTTAGCATCGCTGTGGTCGAGGCGAGAGAAGAAGAAGTTTTAAACAATTTAAAAAAAAAAAAAAAGAAAAAAAAAGCAGGAAAGGAGACGGGCAAACAGGAGCAGCTGCTCCCTGGAGATGTGGGGCTTTCTTCTTTCTTTCAAAGCCACAAAAGTTCTTGCTCGTGGGCTCGGGACCCCCCTCCCACAGCCCCTCCTGCCCCACGCCGTGGTGGCGAGGGTGGCCGGATGGCTGGTGGCTGGAGGTTGAAGCCGCACTTGCCATCCAAGAGTCCGGGGAGCTGGAGCTGAGCTCGTCCCCATCCCAGGGCATCCCCTTGGCTCGCCCGGAGGGAAGGGTCCTCCCTGCCCAGGCACCTTTTGGGGCTGGCGGGGGACACCGGGTGGGGGGAAGGGGACCCGCTGTCCCCAGCATGGCCATCCTCATCCTCGGTGTGGCTNAGAACCCAGAGCCAGGGCGTGGGGGGGCCGGGGAGGGGGCGCAGGCGGAGGGTTGCCTCCATTCCCCCCCACCCCCCATGCTCACCCCTCTCTCCATGGGGCAGCGGGAAAATCGCTGCCTTTTCCCAGGGGAGGCTCACAGCCCCGATGCCCCATCCCTGGGGAGGGGGGGGCACCCCGTGGGTGCCTGCACACATGGGTGCCTGCACAGGCACCGTGTGACACCTCCACCCAGCAGCATCGGCATTGTGGAGCCATGGTGGCCACTGTCACACCCAGGTGTCCCCCTCCCCAACACCCTCCTGAGCCCCGGTAGGACCAGTGGGTGCCAGTGGGGCACTGGGCAGTGCGGGTGTTTTCGGGACGGCGCACAGTCCCCTCCTTGCCATGTCCCAGCCCCACGTCTAGGGTCGCAGAGCCTGGTGCAGTCAGGGGTCCCATGTTTCCCAGCTTTCAGGGGGCTTGTGTCCCAGGTGGGCTGCTGGGGGGTTTGGAGGGTCACGTGGGCAACGAATGAGCAAAAGGGGGTTGTGATGGTGATGAACAACAAATTGAAATCAAACCAGCTTTTGAGGAGCCCAGAAATGGAGCAGGCTGAGGGCAGAGTCCCACATTTACCCCCCTGATCCGGAGCCCCCATTCCCCATGAGCTTAGGGGGTCGCAGGGTCCCCAGACATTGCCCCAAAGCTACCAAATCCACCTCATGGCAGATGGCAGGGGTCAAGGGGCTATGCTGACCCCAAGAGAAGGGGACACCCTTGTGCCACCACCCCGAGAAGGACCCCTGAGGGCTTCAGGGCATTTTCTTCAGTCATCATCATGGCAGGGTCCCGATATGGCCCTGACAAAGGGTCGTATCCCCACACCCTGGGGGGCTCACAGTGCCCCGAGGCCATTCCCCATCCCTGGGGGGACACAGGAGCCCCATGGCCCCTGGCAAGGCTTGGAAGCTGCGGAAGAGGACGGTTGGGAGAGGAGCACCCATGTTTACATAAGGTGACTTGCAAATGCCCCCCCGCCCCGGCATCCCGGCCACCCTCCCCCTCAGTGGCAGCTCCTCTTGAGGTTTGAGGTGACATCCTGCCTTCTGCGTCTCGCTGTCACCACGGCCCGGGGGGCCCCTGGAGCAGGTAGGGAAACCGCAGAGGCAGCGGAGGCAGGGCTGGGGGGGGCACAGCTCCCTGTCCAGCTCCGGCTGCACCCGAAACAAGGCAACTGCCTACACCAAAGGCAACTGCAATGACCCCGCAACCCTCCTTGCACGGCTTGTGGGGGGCACACTGAGGGGCAAGGAGCTCACAGGTTCCTTTCCTGAGCTCCCCATCCCTGTCTCCTTCCCCTGTTCTGGGAAAAAAAAATGCCGATATTTCGGTTTATAAGCTACCAGGAAAGGAGAAGAGTGTGCTATAAATCAGGGTGGCACCTTCCCTGCCGAGCAGCAGGTTGGAGCAGGTGAAGCCTTTTGCATCAGTGCTTTATTTTGGGAGTGTGCATGTGGAAACAGGATTAGAGATAAACCCCGGGCTCTGCCCCGCAGCCCATTGCCCAGCCCCGAGCATCCCGGCTGCCCACACCACGGCACCCGCCTGCCCTGGGCACCCCTGCACCTCGAGCCCTGCCGGTTTTAGCTTCACCGCTCATAAAAATAGAGACAAAGGTGATACCCGGCATCTCAACCTCCCTTTCCCGGGATGCTGGGGGATGGAGGAGGGATGCGGGGACAGGAGCACTCCCCGTTTCCCCAGAATTAAGGCAGGGGAGAGCTGCAGCGCCAGCTCGCAGTGCTGCGTGCGGGGCAGCCAGTGCCCCGTGTGATGAGGCAGGAGCAGGGGAAGCCAAAGCGCTTGGCACTTGTTTAGCTGTGAGCGTACAGCGAGATGCAGAGATAAGATAAAGGCGTCTGACGGCTGCCAAGTTAAACTGAGGTCACTGCAAACCCAGGCGGGTGAACGTGCCCCCGCGGCCCCAGGTTATACACACACAGACATATCCAGATGTATATTTTTCATTTCAGGCAGATTTGTGTCCTTCCACCACCCGGCTCTCCTGGCAGTTTTGATAAAAAGGCACCGTTTCCCACAGCACCAGGCATGCAGCAGAGCTGATGGCAGGGCCGGGGGCTGCCGAGCCACTTTTTGCCTAGTTTTGCTCAAAATCTGAGCAGGATGCTCTGCGGCGGAGGGGCAGCTTCTTGGGCAGACAGGGGTTTTTTTTCTATTTTACAGTTCGAGCAAGGTGTCAGAGGTTTCCCTTCCCAGGGTGAGCGCGGGGCTGGTGTGGGGCTGGGCTGCTGGGGGATGCTGCCAGCTCCCAGCCTACTCATGCCCCGGATCCCCCGTGCTCCAGCACCATGGTCCTGCCGGTGACACTCCCGGCACCTCCCGGGGCTGGCAGAGCTGGCACCCTGCACCCCCTCCCCAGCACCTCCCGGGGGGGCTCCAATGCCGCCAGTCATCAAAAGCTTTGAAAAAAGCCTCAAAAGCCGGGCTGTCCAGGAACCGCAGAGCCGGGGCTCGGCCGCACACTTGGGCGGTTCGGAGCCTTTGGCACAGCCGGAGCCACCTTTCTGCCCTTTCCTCTCCCCTCTCCAAAAGTCCTTTTTCTCCCTCTTAAGTTCCTGATTTTAAACAAAACTGTCACAAAACCCTCCTGAATTCCTGACCTGGAGCTTTCTGGAGACCTCAAAAGAAGGGAAAGCCCCCGGGTGCCTGAAAACTGGGTTGGAGGAGAGCTGGGAGCCCAGGCTGGGGGCTGCCCATGGGAACAAAAGGCACAACCAGGGTTTAATAGGGGTGAAAAGCCCCTTCACCACCCAAAGGCCTCCTCTCCACCACCCCGAGGATGCTCCCCGCAGCCCCCCCGGATGCGGGTTTGCAGGGAGCGGGGTGGGGAAGGGATGCAGGAGGTGGGGGGGGCGACGCAGGGGGAGGCATCGCAGCCCGATTCGAACGGGAGACGCCTGACAGATGGGTCTGCCCTAGATTTCACGACTGGCTGCCGTTAATCTGGCTTCCTGCACCCTCCCCGCCGCAGCCCACCTCCCCGCAGCTCGGGGCTGCACCCGGACTCCCCACTGCTGGGGTGGGGGGTGGCAGGGCCCTGCGGGGACACGGGGTTGGGGCCATGGTGCAACGGGGGTCATCAGGTGTCCCCAGCCCTTGGTGGGGCTTCTGGGAGCCCACCGGCCCTTGGACAGAGCCACAGCACCCTGCTGTGTCTTAAATGTCCCCTGCCACTCGGGTGTGGCCCAAAATCCAGCCCTGGGGTGCCCACGTCCCCTCTCGTCCCCCCCACTGGACATGGCCAGGGGGAGACGGGTTTTGCTGCCCTGTCCTTCCACCTGCCCAGGGCTGAGCATCTCTTTAGCCGCCTCCTCCTCCTCCTCCTCCTCTGGTCTCCTTTAACCCATCTTTGGATTTTGTCCATCTCCCCTCTGGGGTCCCCTGCTCCCCAAAGACCCTGCAAAGCTGTGGGTGTCGGGGAGGGGAGGCACCCCAAAAAAATGTTGGGAAGGGACCCAACAGCTTCAGCTGCAGAACAGGCACCCATGTCCGGGCTGCGGGGTTTTTGGCTGCTCCCCACGTGGGGACATCACCCGGTGACACCCCCCAGCAGCAGCCTCTGCCCTGGCCATACAGGTGGGGACAGGGCATGGCATGGGGCAGAACGCTCTGCTCACCTCAGCTGCCCTTTGCCACCTCCCCAGGTCACCGAAGTGCAGCCCCCCCAGACTCCCCGCCGGCCGCTCAGCCCTCCCAGGAGTTTCTGCTTCTCCTTCCTCTCAGCCGAAGTGACGTGAGCTCCTGGGGTTGCCGGTATCTAATTATACCTCCGTGCCGGTGCGGTTGGCTCCCCCACCCACGCAGGGAAGCGAAAGAGAAGCGATGCCGCGGGCCAGGCCGGGTGGGAGGACACGGCAGAGATGCACCTGCAGCCGCAGCGAAGGATGGGCAAGAGCCGGCAGAGCCACGGCATCCCCGTGCCCGGCCCTTCCCGGGCAAGAGGGGTGGATTTCGGGGGGTGTCGTTTGTCTCCAGCCCCCAGCACTCTCTGGGTCAAGGTGATCTGAGCTGCTGTGTCCTTCCAGGAGAAGCACATCCAGATCTCAGCCCCTTCAATAAATTTAAGTCCCTCAGGGCCAGTTTCTCCAGGGCACCGGGTTGGTTTTTTAGTGCCTGCTCACGGTCAGGTTGGTCTTTGCGCCCAAGCCCAAATTTGGGGGGAATTTTCAGCATCTTCCACCCGTGCCAGAGCCACCTGCAGTGGGACGAAGCCACGGTGCAGCCACAGCGGTCAAGGACTGGGGCATTATAAAAGCCAGGCTGGATCTTCCCCATGCTGGTGGGGCTGGATCTGGCAGCGGGGAGGCAGCTGAGGGGGGCAGGCAGTGCCTGAACCACCCCCTGAGCTGAGACCACCAGGATGGAAAACAGGGCTGAGACGGGACCCGCTGCAAACCCTCGCTCTGCTGGAGAGGAGGCTTGAGCCCGCGGTGAGGGCTGTCACCAGGATCTGGCCATCCTCTCCTGTGGCCGTGCCCCGCAGCGGTGGGAAGGAGCCTGGAGCAGGGGCTCACTTCACCAGGGCAGTTTCTATTACTCCTCAAATGATGCTGAAACGTGATGTTATATCATGAAACCTGCTAAGGGAAGAAATCTGGGCAGGAAAGGGAAATCCCCCGGCTGGTCCCAAAGAGGCACCGCTCGTGTCCTCTCCTTCCCACGCACAAAGGCACAGAGCCCACCAGGGTCACCGGTGTCCCAGCGCTTGGAGCGGCTCCACTTCAGGGCGCATTTGCAAATTGAAACTTTCTGAGCCTCAGCCACTGCGAGGAGGTATTTCTTTCGCCGTTTAGCTTGAAGAAGCTGTAAAGGAGCCCCGTTAATGGCACAGTTATGTCCCACCGGCAGTCAAACCCCCAGACCCAGGCAACAACCTGCCATCTCCTTCTGCCCCTTCCTCACCCCGACTTTTGTGGGGGTGGAGGGGACTTTTCCAGCCGCAGGGGTATATGGGCAGTCCTTTAGATGGGTGCTGCCACCTTGTCCCTGTGGAATATTTACCCTCAGGTTTGATAGCTACCCACAGATCCACCTGTGAAGAGGTGCCGGATGGCCCGTTTGGCATCCCGGCCAGCACCGGGATGGCGAGGGCTCCCGTCCCTGTCCCCTGCTCCCCACCCAGCTCCTGTGACACCTGTTTCCTTTCCTCCATCTCTCTGTTCCTCTCCAGCTTGCTCCTTCCCTCCTCTCGCTCCCTGTCTCCATCCCCTCCACCGAGCCAGTACCCCTGCCCAGGCGGGGGCTGCCTATACCCGGCTGCCTTCAGTCTTTCCCCAGCAGCATCTCCCCAACACACACCATTAACATTCTCCCGCCCACGAGCCATCTCAGCCACAGCAACCTGCGCTTCCCTGGCGGGGGAAGACGGTTCCCACCAGCCCCCCCGGGGCACCCCGACAAGGGCACCCCCGGAGTTTCCTCCCCCCCCGGCCTCAGAGGAGGTGCTGAGACAGTCTCTGGGTGCGGGGGTGCCTTTTCTTTCCATTCAGAGGAGATTCCCCGGGCCCCCCGCGCCGCTGAACACGTACAGAGGGTTTCCTGTTCGTAGGCGGATGCTATCCTGGGCCGCAGGCTGCAGCAGCACGGGGGGGGACTCCACTTGGGGCCGGGGACGCCATGTTGCCTCCTCCGGCACACCGTGCGGAGGGTTCCCTCATGACCCCAGTGCATATTTTAGTTGATTTTAAGGCAGTTTTCCCAAGCCCCCCAGGGCAGGATCACACCCCCGGGGCAGACACGAGCATCCCCAGGCTCTGCTGTGCCGTGGGGACCATATCCTGCTCCCGGGGAGATAAAGGGTGCCCTCGAGATGGAGCACCCAGGGTGGGATTTCTTTACAACCCAGTCACCTAAACATTATAATTCGGGGACTACTTTGCCCTGAGCACCGGGAGAGCCCATGGGGCTGGGGTGCGCTGTGTCGTGGCACGACCTCGTGTTTCCCAGGGGTCCCACCAGCACCCAGTGGTCTGCGGGCGATGGGCTGGAAAACATTATTCTGGGTGTAATCGGGTAGAGAAGCGACACAGCGGCAGCGGGAGGCAGCTGGAACATTTGTCATTGCTGATGCACCAGGGCAGTGTTTCGATGGAGCATTTTTGCATTTTTCAACATTTGCACAAAGCGACGGGTTTTGCAGGCAGAATTCCCCGCTGAATTTTCCAACGAGCTGCCCCAAAGCTTTTCAATGGGCAGTTAAGAAGTTTCCACTCCAGCTCTGCCTGGGCTGGGGGGTGAGCGGAGGCGGGTGCTGCAGCCGTGCTCCTCAGGAGGGCTGGGTCCGGCCGTCCCCGCCAGCGCCTGGCTCTCCAGTGGGTCCCCAGCGAGGGCTGGGCTGTGCCCCATTCTCCCCAGTGCCCCCCCCCAGCATCGTTGCTTCCCCTCCATCCCGCTGCTGCTCCGGCGGGGATGTGGCCCTGCCTAGCAGGTGCCTGAGGAGATGCTCAATGACCACGCAGCGCTGCTGAGGTCTGTGCAGAAAAGCCGCTGCCCTTCCCTTTGCCTCAGTTTCCCCACCTGCAGGGGTCTGGAGGAGCAGCTGGGCAGCTCACGCCAGGGCTGCCCTCTGCCCACCCCCAGGGCCCTCGGGACACAGGTGGCCCCGGTGTGGGCTCCCTCCCTGGCCGGCCACATGCAGCCATCACTGACACCCAGCCTGATAGAGGGGGATGTCCTCCCTGCAGTGACTGGGACCCCTGGGGTGCTGGCAGCGGGGGGTCAGGGCCACGACGTGTTTGCTCCACCGTGAGAGAGGGTGGAGGAAGAAAGGAAGAAGAGGGTCCCTGATGCCCCCATGTGAAGGCGGGGAGGACGATCATGCTCTCAGCATCGCTTCTGTCCCCGCTGTTGGAAGCAAAATAAGTTGGAGAAGGGGAACCGTCGCTGCCACCTATGTCACAGAATCATAGAATGGTTTGGGATGGAAGGGACCTTAAAGCCCACCCAGTGCCACCCCCTGCCCTGGGCAGGGACACCTCCCACCACACCAGGCTGCTCCAAGCCCCGTCCAACCTGGCCTTGAACCCCTCCAGGGATGGGGCAGACACAGCTTCTCTGGGCAACCTGGGCCAGGGGCTCACCACCCTCACAGCAAACAATTCCTTCCTCAGAGCTCATCTACATCTCCCCTCTTCCAGTTTCAAACCCTTCCCCCTCATCCCATGGCTCCCCTCCCTGCTCCAGAGTCCCTCCCCAGCTTTCCTGGAGCCCCTTGAGGGACTGGAAGGGGCTCCAAGGTCTCCCCGGAGCCTTCTCTTCTCCAGGCTGAACCCCCCCAACTCTCTCAGCCTGTCCTCACAGCAGAGGGGCTCCAGCCCTCCCAGCATCTCCGCGGCCTCCTCTGGCCCTGCTCCAACAGCTCCGTGTCCTTCTGCTCTTGGTGCCCCAGAGCTGGAGGCAGCACTGCAGGGGGGTCTCCCCCGAGCGGAGCAGAGGGGCAGAATCCCCCCCTCACCCTGCTGCCCACGCTGGGACCAGCAGGACCCCTGCTGCCCACCGGGAGCTGGAGGGTGCCCAGCTCTGCTGCGGTTGCTGCAGGGTGTCCAGGAAGGAGGTGACAGCCTCGGAGGAGAGGGGGACAGCATGGTCAAAGGGTCCTGGAGAGCTTGAGCCAAGCTCTAAACCTGCCGTCACTGGCCACTGAGAGCCCATCCCCGTGGCAGCCCGGCTGCTGCGCCATCATGCAGGCTGGGAGGGAGCTGGGGACAAAGCCGCTGTAATGTGAGAGATGGGCAGGTTTTAAAAACAGAAAAAATGAGTTTTGAGGCCTTTTTTCTCCTACCCTGTTGTTGTTGTTGTCCGTAAATAATAATTAAACCACCACTTCCAGCCGAGGCCACTTGTTTTAAATTTCCTGGCTAAAGTGATGTAACAGCTGTGCGTGATGCAATGCCATGTGGAACGCATCATTCAGGAAACCAAAAACAAAACTGCCTTTCTGTCCAAATACTCCACATATCTCCTTCCTCCAGCCCCCGGCTCGGGGGTCCAGCAGCCCCCAGCTCTGGGTTGGGCACCCCCAGTGCTCCCCTGGTCCCCAGCTCCGGGAGCCCACAGGAGGACAGCAAGGGGCAGCTGTGGGGGGGCATGGGGAGGGGGCAGCTCCCTGGTCCATACCGTCTGAGCTCCAGGTCTTTTTTAATTAAAAACGTTACAAATTGAGAACTGGCACTTTGCTGTGGACAAATAAACCTGTGCCAGCCCGGCACGTACCTTACCACAGAGCGGAGGGTCTGGGGGGCTTTTCCACGGGGGGAGGGGGGTGTCCTCCATTTCCTCTCCCTCTTTCCCCGCCAAGTTTTGGCCTGTCCTGGGGCCTCACTGCAATGGCCAAGGTAGCCAAAAGCTGCCAGTGGCTTCAGCGGGGCCTCTGCCACCCCCACGACCCCCCCAACATTGCTGGAGGGATGTGGGGTGTTCCTGGCTCAATCCCCTCCACAGCTGGACTGGGTGGTGGGGTTTAACCCCCCCTCGGCTCCCCAGTGCTACGGGGAAAAATAAACTCTCTGGGATGCCCATGACCGTCCCTCTGCCCCGTCCTCCCCTGCAGCATCACGGCTGCCCTGCGCCCGGTGCCGGCTCCGCTACCATGGGAGCCCGACCTGCCTTCGAAAGGGGGCTGGCCAGGAGGGACAGGCGAGAAAGGGAAGAAAAAGAGGAGAAAGGGAAAGAGAAGGGGAAAAAAAAAAACAACAAAACCCCGAGGCTGCAGTGGGAAATCAGAAGTCAGAGCTGAGGCATTTCGGCAGCCGGGGCTGGAATGTCTGACTCACACTGTGACTAAATGCAAATATGAACTCAAACTTGCTCCTTAAAGTCGTCTGGATCCAGCGCGAAGCCCCGAGCTCCCACCACCTGCCTCGCCCCGGAGCTCCCAGTGAGGTGGCCCCAGCCCAGCCGCACGCTGGCCCACGTCTCGGTGGCTCCGGGGACAGGCACCTGCGGGAGCATCCTCCACGGTGACAGTGACAAACAAAGCTCCGCACCTCCCAGTTTGTTTTACCCCCCTGAAACTGGAATGAAGCGGGAGCCTGGGGTGCAGGACGGCACCCCCAGACCTCAGCGCCAGGTGGGGGATGCTCTTCTGGTCCTGCCTCTCGCTGTCCCCAGCGCCGAGGGGACCTGCCCTGATTTTTAGGGGCCAGGGGTTTTTGCGCAGGGACTTTGTGCAGCCACTGATCTCACTGGGTGACTCTGGCCCATCCACCTCCTCTGCACTGGATGTCAGGTCCCTCGTGGTGCGGGTGGCTGTCACGCAGTGTCACTAATAGAGTCCGGGTCCCAAACGGGGGGCAGATCCCAGCAAGTGGCACCGCACCCAGGGAATCACATCACGTCCTGGAAAAACAGCCCTGCTCGAAGGAAATTCCAGGGAAATGGGGATTTTGCTCCAGTATCTTTTTTTTTTTAAGCCCTTTTGGTTGCCCCATGCTGACCTGAACTTTCATTCATTTTCAGTTTTGTAAGAGGGGGGCGGGAGGCTCCCACAGCCCCCACCAGCGCTGCAGCCCCCCCCAGACATTGCCGCAATACTGAGGCTGGACCAGCCCAGCGCTCCCCAGCTCTCCTGGCCAAGGACCACAGCCAGCCTTTCCCGAACTGCTGGGAGGTGACATGGGGACAGTGACAGGCCAGGCTGGGGGCTCAGAGGCAGAACAACCTGCCCCAAAGCCGCCTTTGAGCAGGTCTCCATCCACCCCGCTTCAAGTTTCAGCCTTTTCTTCAGCGCCAGCAGCCCTTTCCCTGCAGACAGCAGTGGGTCCTGCACCCCCTCAGCCAGAAATCCAGCGGCTGAGCTGGATTTTGGCTCTGGGAAGAGCTGGGGACACCGGGCAGCACCCCCCCGGCTCGGGGAGGTTTCTGCTGTGAGGTTCAGGGATGCCCTGCCCAGGGGGTGACACATCACTGCCGTGTCCCCAACAGCACCTGCAAAGATCTCCGAGGGTCTTGCATGGGCAGGGTTTGCCCCTGCCATCACCTCACAGAGGGGAAACTGAGGCACAGAGACCAGGGCCGCAGATAAATGGGAAGACCCGACCAGAGTAACCACTCCTCTTCCAGCGGAGATGGCGCGTGGCTCTGCCGGCTGTCGGAGCTCGAGGCCTCTCTCTGCTGACTTCTGCCTTATTGCATGTAACAACCTGCCCAGGCCTCAGCGGCGAGGAGGCAGCGGCCACATCAGGAGCTGCACCCCGTGGCCAACCACCGCGACAGCTCCACTTTGCAGGTGGGGAGCAAGACCCCGGGCAGGGAGCTCGTGGTGGCTGGAGCTTGGAGCTGGCCAGAGCCCCTGGACCTCAGTCAAGGGCTATAACAGGATGTTGTTTCTCTGCAAAACTTTTAATGTGGGGAAAATCCCGGAGCGGGAAGCAGAAAAGCCGGCGCTGTGCAGGCTGGCGAGGGCACCACCACTGCGACACCCCTCCAGCTGCCAGCAGCATTGTCACTTATTGGTATTTTATTGCTTTTTATTTCTCCTGACGTGGTGCTGCAAACACAGCGCTGCATTGGGGGGAGGCAATTGATGAACCTGGGCTTGGCTCCAGAGGGATTTGTTTGATTCCTGCGGAAATATGAACTCACCCGCACTTTGCAGGGCAGTCGGTGCCCTGCCCCGTGTCACAGCCAGTGGGGACCCGGGGCTGGAGCTGCTGGAGCTCCGGGCCAGGGGACAGGAAGGGACCCTGGGAAGGGGACAGCGAGCAGCCCTGGAAGCAAAGCTGAGGGTCATCAGCTGCGTTATATCCAACAACCAAGGGACTCGTTTCCACAGGAGTTGGCAGGACGATGGCAAACCCAGCATGGGTAGAGCCAGAGGCTCTTTGCTGGGGGTCGGCCACTGTCCCTCCAAAGAAGGAGCACTGCATGGATGGGCTCTTCCCCTTCCAGCAAGGCCAGGAGCTGTGTCCCGGGGGATAACCTGCCCATGGGGAAGCTCTCCGCGCCCTTCTTCAGCTGCTGCCTGCCCTGCAAGGGATTTTCCCGCAGTATCACCAGCTCTGAGCATCGCAAGAGTCATTGGGAAATGTCTTTTGTCTATGCCCCAGCTCTTGGTGTCGTAGGACCACGATACAATCTCAGCTCCATTTATTTATTTATTTATTAGCTGTGTGTTATTAGCACTAACAGTTGCGAAGAAGGGGAAAACTGCTATCCCCATCCCAAAGGTTCAGGGGATGGAAACAAGGAGAACTCGAGGTTTTGACCCTGCAACGCTGCTGTGTTTCACGCCATTACGCAGGGGCAAGGGGCTGGGGCTGGCCGGTATCTCACATCATGAGGTGCTCCGGGGACATCGAGGTTGCTCCTGAGCCTGAAGGCTCCAGTGCATCCCCAGGCAGTTAATGTCACTGGAGCCCCTCTGGTGTCCTGGGTGGAGATGTCTGCACAGCATCCCTGTGGTAGCCCGTTGTGTATCCCCTCCGTCCCTTCTGCTTCCTCCTGCCCTACGCCGAAATAGCCCGAAATAGGAAACTGAGGGGGCCGTGCTGTGAACTGGAAGGGGGAACTTCTCAGCTTCAAGAAAAAAACATGATGCTGGAGGAGTTTTAAGCCTCCCCCAGTTCCCCACGGGCAGGCCTGGGGGCACGCTTCTTGCCACCATGCTGCCACCAGGAAGGAGGAACCTTCAAAGGCAAATTCTATTTTCAACATATGCAAAGACACACAGTGACCAAAACAGCTCGGAGCAGGAAAATCTCCCCACCTCTTTCACCCTGCACTGTCCCAGACATGGATGCCCAGGGAAAGCCAGGGGGGCTCATGCCAAGTCCTGCCCACCATGGCTCTCCATCACATACGTGGCTTTGCATAGCCACCGGCGGCAGGATAGCTAGGCTCAGAGGTTTAATTACAATTGTTGACAGGGAAATTATGGCCACACATGCAAAATTAGAATATAATTGTGTTAGGGAAATGTTTTATCTTCTCCTTGTCATCCCCAAGAGCGGAAGGCAGAGGGGAAGCGGAGGAAGAGGCCAGCCCCATCCATGCCCTGCACACCTTTCCACCCTGAGCCCAGCAGCGTCTCCCCAGCCGGGGTCTGTGCTCAGGGCTGCCCGCGGGGATGCGGCAGGGCCAAGGGAGATGCTCGCACCGCAGGCAGGATCAGCGCAGGATGCACCCAGGTCGGCTGGATCCCACATCCCGGAGGAGCGCTCTCCTCTCGGAGGGGCTGTGTGCCAGCGCGGCGGCCAGCAATTCCCCCTTCATGCTCCTCGGACCAGCACGACATCCCCAGATACATCCCCTCCTCGCCGAATGGGGCTGGGAGCCATTCTCACCCCTGGGAATCATAGAACGGTTTGGGTGGGAAGGGACCTTAAAGCCCATCCAGTGCCACCCCCTGCACTGGGCAGGGACACCTCCCACCACACCAGGTTGCTCCAAGCCCCGTCCAACCTGGCCTTGAACCCCTCCAGGGATGGGGCAGCCACAGCTTCTCTGGGCAACCTGAGCCAGGGGCTCACCGCCCTCACAGCAAACAATTTCTTCCTTGTATCTAGTCTAAATCTTCCCTCTTTTATCATGGAATCATAGAACTGTCTAGGTTGGAAGGGACCTTTAAGTTCACCAAGTCCAACCACCAACTCAACACTGCCAAACCCCCACTGACCCATGTCCCTCAGCACCACGTCTGCCCGGCTTTTAAATCCCTCCAGGGATGGCGACTCCACCACTGCCCTGGGCAGCCTGGTCCAATGCTTGACAACACTTTCAGGGAAGAAATTGTTCCCCATATCCATCCTAAACTTCCCCTGGTGCAACTGGAGGCCGTTTCCTCTTGTCCCATCGCCTGTTCCTTGGGAGAAGAGACCGACCCCCCCCGGCTACGCCTTCCTTTCAGGGAGTTGCAGAGAGCGAGAAGGTCTCCCCTCAGCCTCCTTTTCTCCAGGCTGAACACCCCCAGCTCCCTCAGCTGCTCCTCACAGCACTTGTGCTCCAGACCCCCCACCAGCTCCGCTGCCCTTCTCTGTACACGCTCCAGCACCTCAATGTCCCTCCTGTAGTTTGAAGCCATTGCCCCTCATCCTGTCACAACAGGCTTGTCCCCATCTTTTTAGCAGATCCATCCCTCCTGACAGGAGATGACTTTGGTCACTGACCCCGTTTAAATGCAGGTTATTTCTTTCCTCTTTTTTAAAAAACAAGCCAAACGGCACAAAGATGCAGGTGACAGCCGGCCCGGGACCCCGGCTGCAGAAGGGGGACGGGAAAAGTGTAAAGAAAACCAGTTTTGGTAACCGAGGGCTCTAGAGCCGGCAGGGCAGGGCAGGGCAGGAGATGCAGCCCGGGCCGGGAGAGCGCCTGCTCCCGGCTCCCTTCTGCCCAGGTGACACTTTCAAAAGGCACCGAAGGGCCCGGCCCCCGCGGGGTCCCCGCCGAGGAACAGCCCCCCTCGCCCCGCGGAACCGGGTGGGCAGAGGGCGCGGTGCGGAGGGTGCGGGGCTCGCCAGGCGGCACCTTTGATACAAAGCGCCCGCCGCCCGGCTTCTAAGCGCCGGCAAAGCGATACCGGGCGGGAACATGTAAAGATCGGGATATTATAAAACACAGACTTTATCACAACGCCCACTGCGGTGCCGGGAGCGGCTAAGGCTGCGGGCAGGAGGACGGGCAGGCCTCGCAGCGCTCCCCGGCGCCGGCCCCATGGCGGGGACCCGATGGCCCCAGGCCCGCGGAGGGTGCCCTGAGGGGTCGGCGAGTCCCGCTCGGCACCTCCACCCTCACGCGTGAGGCTGCCCCCGGGCGAAGCTGCCTCACGGCGGAGGGGGCTGCGGCCGGTGGCGGGACCCCCAGCCCCGGGGCAGGACCGCGGCCCTACAGGCCCGAGGGCGGCGGGGGCCCCGTCGGCGAAGTAAGGGGGGAACTGCAGGCGGCGACGTGAATCAGCGTCCTCCCCCTCCGGCCCCCGCCGCGCCCCGCCCCCCGCGCTCGGCGGGCGGGGCCGGGGCCGCAACGCGCTCTGGTTGGCCGTGCCGCATGTCACTCGGAA
>VWZL01004392.1:1975-194475 GCA_013396915.1 Stercorarius parasiticus
CAGATGCACGACAGGCGCTGCTCCCCGCTCGCCCCCACTCGTACGGTCTGGAGCAGCCACTATGCTGCTGCTGGACAAGTTGGACAATAAGTTGACCATGAGCCAGCAATGGCCAAGGTGGCCAATGATATCCTGGGGTGCATTAAACAGAGCATGGCCAGCAGGTCAAGGGATGTTGTCCTCCCCCTCTACTCTGCCCTGGTGAGGCCACATCTGGAGTCCTGTGTCCAGTTCTGGGCTCCCCAGGTCAAGAAAGACAAGGAACTGCTGGAGAGAATCCAGCAGAGCACTACGAAGATGATCAAGGGAATGGAGCACCTCTCGTATGAGGAAAGGCTGAGAGACCTGGATCTGTTCAGCCTGGAGAAGACTGAGAGGGGATCTCATCAATGCTTATCAATATCTAAACGGTGGGTATCAAGAGGATGGGCCAGACTCTGTTCAGTGGTGCCCAGTGACAGGACAAGGGGCAACGGGCACAAGCTGGAACAAGTGAATTCCATGTGAACATGAGGAAAAACTTCTTTGAGGGTGGCAGAGCACTGGAACAGGCTGCCCAGAGAGGTGATGGAGACATTCCAAACCCGCCTGGATGCGTTTCTGTCCAACCTGCTCTGGGTGACCCTGCTTTGGCAGGAGGGGTTGGACTGCATGATCTCCAGCGGTATCTCCCGACCCCTGCCATTCTGTAATACTACCCAAGTACTGAGCAGAAAAGGTCCCCTTTTTCTCCCTTATTAAAATCCATGCTCCAAAATAGCACGTTCCTTCTTACCCCAAGCTGAGCTTGACAGCCCAACTTGGCTTTCTCATCTCCCATTATCCTGGCATGAGCAGGGTCCCACCAGACCCTCTGCCCTTGTGTCCTGCCCAGCTCTCATGTATGCAAACCCACTGGTGTGCCGAACACCAGGGTGGGCACCACCGTGTCCGGGCACCCAGGTGTGCATCCCGCCGGCGGGGGTGTCCCTGCAGGCGCGGGTGCCGTCACGGCTGACTGATGAGGGGAAACTTCCTGAGCAGGGGCCACCTGGTAGGGAGGAGTTTTCAGGCAGGCACTGAGCTGTGCTGCCGGGGTTCGAGCCTCAATCTTTTTGGATCTCGGGTGTTACTGCATCCCAGGAGAAGGGAAATCGCAGCCGATTTGCCTTCTCCATCAATAAGGACGGTGTAAAAATGGGCTGGTGACTGGTATCTAGCTGCCTGAGTGAAGTTGCTCCTGCCATGGGGAGGAAGGCTTAGAAACCCTGTAGAAACTGCCCTTCCTCGTGTCAGGAAGAGGTGTTATAATGCCTTATCGCAAACAAACCATGGCCCTCACAGCCAACCCCAAAATTTGGTGCTGAGGGACGTGATGCTGCTTGTCCACCCCCCAGCTGTGAGCACGCTCCTTGCAATGGGAGAAAATCTCCTCGTTTTCCTCCTCCAAATCTTCCCCCAGGTTTCCCTGCCAAGGCGCGTGCTCTGGCGCTGGACGCTGAGGGCTGTTGCCGTTTTCCTTCGTAGTGTTCATTACTTCCATTACAGAAGAGTCTGAAAGCCTCCAAATCCAGCCCGGGCCCTTCTCACGCTCAGGGTTACTGCACCCGCAGGGCGAGAGGGTCCCCGCCGGGCGAGTTTGGCACGAGTGTGTGCTAAGAGAAAAGTCGGGGCAGAAACCCGCCTCCGCGAGCTGGTTTTAACACCTACTAGAGACGGGGCAATTTAAGGCAGCGGCTGATTGATGTGGGTGCTGGCCTCCTGTCCACCCAGAAGCTGTGTGCTTTCCTGTGCTTTACCCCTTTCTCATGTTTTGAAAGAAAGCCAAAATTCTGGAGAATCTGGGAAACTCCGTTGGCGATGCCCTTATTCGGCATCTCTCCCCGTGTGCTGGGCAGCCTGGAAGGGCTCTTTTCTGTCTTAATCACCCAGAGAGTAAAAGACCTTGAGCATGGTCCCCCAAAACCTACCAACATGACCAAAAAAAATCTGATTTGGGCTTTTTTTAGCACTCTCTCCTTCATCCTTGCTGAAATACAACCAAATAAATCCAT
This sequence comes from Stercorarius parasiticus, assembly GCA_013396915.1. Lineage (NCBI taxonomy): Eukaryota > Metazoa > Chordata > Aves > Charadriiformes > Stercorariidae > Stercorarius > Stercorarius parasiticus. Next base: position 4,009 of record VWZL01004392.1, read on the forward strand.
ACCAGGTTTGTGCCTGCTCCTGCTTCCCACAATCTGCTCATCCAGAGATGGATCAGCGGCACCCCACAGACGGAGGCTGTGCATGGGGTGGCCGGAGGCTCCCACCTGATGTAGCCACCGCTCCTCTGCCTCTAAACGCAACTTTTTTTGCAGAAGCTGCTCTGAAAATGGAAGAACTCTAAAAACAAACACTCCCTGAGAAGGCACCATACCTGGCAGGTAGAAAGCACAGTAAAAGGATTTTGCAGACATCCTATGCATGTATGTATGTAAGAACTCAACAGGGATCCATTAACTCTTCACTTCCTCCAAATTTTTAATTTTCAAGCCTTTAGATTTGCCAAGTAGCCTGAGGGCCTGCTTTGGAAGACTTCTTCCAGCCGCAGAGCCCGTTGTGGCATCGGGAAGAGCCGGGCGGGAAGGGTGCGTGGCAGCAAGCCCTGGGGCACCATTTGGGTCTCAGCGCAAAGTCTGGCAACTCAGTCCAGAGTCTGGCAACAAAATTTGCAAAGCAAAAGGATGGGAAAGAAAGTACCAAAGCAGGGAAAATATGCCAGGCTGCAAGGGGTTGGAAGGGTTAAATGACAGAACTTTACACTAAAAGAATTAATGTGATGCATAACAGGTAATTCTATTTTAATATTCAATTTTAGGAGTGACTGGCTATTTTCAAAGCATTCCTATTGTAGCCAAAGTTTTAACTAGGCGTACAAGAGTGGACATAAACACCTGCGGACTTTATAAGAGTAAGAAGCAATTTATCACCCAATAAAAAGTCAAACACTCATTTTAAAATTTTCAGGTTTGCATTTGCTGTTTTAAATGTACATGTGTGGATGGTTCTAGGGGAGGTTCAGAGGAGGCGGGTACACATCGTACGCGCAGAAACAGACGTGCGCGCAGCCAACATAACCAGCTCCCGCAGCGGGGAAGAAAAATCTGCCTGTAAATATCGGTGTTACAGTTTCATCCCCCCTACATCTGATATTAAACCTGTTGTGATCATCGACTGGAGTTGTCTAAAACTTGAACTGAACAGGCATTAAGTCAGCTGGCATATAAAATTACTGCACTTCGATTTTCAGATAAACCACAAAACTTGATGAACTAACATTGTTCCAGCTGAATTAACTCATCATCCCTGGGAAGAGAAGGTTGCGGAGAAAAGCGAGGGCTCTAATAGCGACGATTAATCCTCCTCCCATTGCAAGGCGCTTGCCTCTGAGTGTGGAGACGCCCCGCTAAAGGCAGGCTAAGGATCCACACTGCCCCAGAAACATCGCTGCCCTGCCCAGCCCCGACAGTAGCATTAGGTATTATTTACATGTGGGGAGGAGAAGGAGAATTCTTTGTTATGGGCTTGTTATAAAACTATAAATAGGTTAAAATCCCCGTCAACCGAGTCATGCTTGGTAGACAAGTCCGAGGACTGAAATTCAGGAATGCTTATTTGTTCAGACGGTGGAGGAACATGCAAGGTTGATCCTTATCCTGGGCTGGGGCAGTCTCCCCAGGATTAAATCGTGAAGTATTCGGACCAGAGGTGCCGTGTGAGCGGGTTCCCCACCATCGGCGGGCAGAGCTGTCTGTGTGCACCCACCCTGGGAGGGGAAACCAGGGTCCCGGGCAGTAAATGCTTGACTTGCCCTGTGCCGGCACCGCAGCCCGCCCGGGTGCGCATTGGAAGTGCTTCTCCACATAAATTAGTCACACATGGGTAAAGGTGCCTGATTAATTTTGAAAAGATCTTACCCCGAGAGCTACCTGGTTTGCACTAAAGAGATTTTGCACAACAAGGAAATTTTGCTCTCTAGGGGAGACGGGGTGGGGGCAGAATATATTTGATACAGGTGTCAAAATAAACCTGTCCTCTAACCAAAAAAACATGTGTTGATCACAATGGGTTATTAATGAAATAGCTGTGAACATCAGCATATCCTTGTGGCAGATTTCTTTCATAAATGAGTTGAACATTTTCCAATTTCAGGAAAGTGCTGCTACCTATAAACTTGGAAATTAAGGGCTTTTTCCCCTGAGACTCGGCTCCCTCGGGGCACTTGTGTTCTGGCATGCATCCCTTATTTGCTGAAGAAATTTCAAACTTGGTAATTTAGCACCATACTGATAAAACAAAGGNGTGATGGAGGAGGGAGGTGAGTGGTACAGCTTCGGGCATTTTTTTTCCTGTGGCTTTTTCTCCACAAGTCACGCTGCAGATTTTGTGCAAGATTCATAGAGAAAACACTCCCAAGATACAATATATTAAGGTGCATATCAATCCATAAACTGAGTTTTGCAGATGCAAAATGACCTGCAGAATTTGAAGGAGGATGGAGACTGTTTTATAACCATTTTTCCATATAACTTATTTAAGCCTAAGATGTTGGGCTAAATTTGCCAGTAGCAGAATTATGAGTATTAGTATTATTAGTATTACAGCAGCACCTAGAGGCCCCAGTTGAAACTGGGACCCTTTGTGGGTAGAAAAATAATAAACACGAGTCTCTGCCCTGAAAAGCTTGCAGTTGGCACGGATGGGATAAAAAGTGTGCTGGATGGGAAGATTATAATTTTGTTTTGGCAGATGGAATACGGAGATTTGCTCATGGAGAAAATCGGTGGCAGGCTGGGAAGGAACCTCGTGCAATATTTTCCCATAACTTTAACTCACCAAGAAGTTGCTTTTTACTTCTTTCCTTTGACTGCAATGAACAGAAACTCCTGTCTGCCCGCTGGTGTTCATGGCTTCTCATGGATAAATAAGGGGAGCCTGCTTGGTCTCTGCCAGTTAAAACAGCTCTGCATGCTTTAATATGGCTCATCTGTAGCAGAAATTGAACTTTATCGTCCTTTTTTAGCTAGGAAAATATTTTAGCTTTGGAATGAGCAGTTGATGCTTTGGAAGAGATCTTTAAACATAAGCACGTTGTGCTGATTGGTACCATAAATGAAAGCTCCTCCTATAGAAACAGTTTTGGGGAGGATACATAAAACTCTGCCTTCGACTTTTGCGGGAGAAATGTGAAACGGAGTTCATGATGTCAAGTCTGGTTGCTAGGAGTCACCTAGCGATCGTGCAAGCGCACAACGTAAGATAGATCACGATGCCCACCAGGCAGAGCCGGGGAGAGACTGCCCCCGCCACAACACCCGCACCAAGTGCCTGCAGAAAGCAGCAGGGCATAGGCATGCGCTCATGATATTTTTTTGGGATCTATCTAAACAAAATGAGGCAACAATTTAAGAACAGGTCTCTTTCCACCAGGAAGGATTTCAGAGTACGATCTGGAGTGCTGAGAATCCAGTAGAGTAAATGCCGCACTCCAGACCATTTCTCTTCCTTTACAAAACTCTTCCCTGTGTATCCTTCAGGCCAGATCCTCACATGGGGCAAAGCGAAGATTCGTTGAGGTTAAGGGAGCTATCGTAGGGTGTATCGACTGAGGGAGGTGGCTTTTCAAGGAGTTAAAAGGGCCTGGAGTGAGATAAGGAGCGAGATAAGGGCCTGAGAAGGTGGTCACACATTCACCAGGGAAGCACCAGCAGCTCGAAATGCGGAAGACAGCACTGATAGAATCCTAGAATCCTAGAATGTGATGGGCTGGAAGGGACGTAAGACAGCTGGCCACCTTGGAGCTGAACTGCTGGCCAGAATTGTTGATCCAGCCCAGACAGAGTGCAATTTCCCCCCAAAATTACTGTGTAGTCCTGGGATCAGACAGCCCAGACCTGGGCTGCCCCTGGGCTGTAGATGGAGGAATTGCTCCATCTCCAGAGGAAAGCCAGTCCTAGATCCCCCCACTGCCTCCAGCTCCAGAACATCGGGGCTGCAGCCCTTGGACAAGGTCTGCATCAAACCAACGCGTGGTTCCTCTGGGAACCTGCAAGGATCTTAGGATATGCCAGATATTTGTGCATCCCACAATTGTCACGTAATTTTAGTGACACCTCTACAAAGAAACTGAAGATTGAATCTCCCCTGCCAGGTGCTGTGAGCAGGGGCTCAAACCAGTCATGTATTGCATGGAGGGAATCTGTCCTCTTAGGCGACAAAGTATGAATATATGTTACAATATGAATGACCACAATTTTCCCCAGTCCTTGTGGTATATTTAACAATGCTATAAAAGATGAAAGCGGGGGTTGTGAGTGCTCATTAGCACTTCAGAATTACTTAATTCTTATTTAACTCTCTGAGTTAATTCATGAATTTTGTCTCAAACAGAAAAGAGCGGGTTTAGATCGAGGTTGCTGTGGACCAGGAAATACTTCTACAGAAAGAAGAAACTGTATTGGCTTAAATGATTTATAAAATGTGAGGGTTTCATTCCAAAATATCATTTATATGCCTAGAAATCTACTCAGCAAATCTAATCCAGCAAAGGAAAATGGACACTATCAATCCATGAATAAAGATGGGAAGTAATTCTGCAGCAGTTTCAGACTGTGCTTGCCCATGTCTGACAAGCAACCACTCTGAAGACCTTTTTACACATCTATTAGGTTTGTATTTACCCTGGGTTTAGCGGGCAAAATGTGGGGACAAAGAACACCATGATAATCGTGAAGAAAACAATAATAATGGCAGCTACTGGCCACATTGAGAGTTAAGCACATCCTTCCTCCGTTAACACATCTACTGATGGGAAAAAGGGAGGAAAGTCAACGCCAGAAGTAAAGACACACCAAAATCCCCCAAACTCCAGTAAATCCTTATTCCTTTTGATACACTACATCTCCACTAGTTTAAGGGGTACAAAAAGAAGAAGATATAAATGGGATATATATAAATGGGATATAACAAAGACCTAGTTGTCTCATTTTCAACCAGCCACACGAAGGCTTTGGTGGCCACAGATGATGTTCCAGGTGATTCATAGCAACACCGGTCAGTAGCCAAGCGGCCATCGGACACATCTGAAGTGCGGTGACCTTGGCTTGCATGAACGAAGCCAGTAGTAAAAGCAAATGGAAGTTAAAATGAAAGGTGTATATTTTTAGAAGAATTCGTAGTGTTTGGACTACAGCTTTGGATGGCTCAAGAGCATTTTGTAAGCCAAAAATCTGTTCTTCAGTTTTGGTTTGTTGATTAAATATACTTGTTACCAAGATCTTCAAGCAGGAAAAAATTTAAAAGAGACTTCACTGAGATATTATCAGCTTCAGCTGCAACACTGAACAACTGAAATGTAATAGGTCTTCAGATCTCAAGTTATTTCTACTGACTGCCGTATAATCAGCATGTTAAATCTGGGCACCTCTTCAGGCACAGTTATTTGTGTGATGTATACAGATCAATACCTATTGATTTTATAATTTTGATTCATCTCTATGCAGTGATTCGGTTTCACATCATCTTATTTATCAAGCTCTTCTCTGTACCTTTCCTTCCAAGCTTCCCAGCGCTTCCAGGCCACTCAAACAGGGTCCCACCACAAACACCGGCTTTGGGTCCTGCACACGTTTCAGTGGACACGTGCTTGGTCGCGTCCTGAGGAGTTCTGCATGCAAAGAGCTGCCCCAGGACACCCAGGGTCATTAATACACGAGGATGAAGTTCATAAACCTTCGCTAATGCCATGACCCCACTGTCTGTGCTGGATCTGGAGCCACCCTACAGCTTTCCAAGGAGGCTTTGCCACCCCAAGGGACTGAGTGCAGCCAGCGCACGCGGGTATTTCTCACCCAGCGGCTGTGCCTTCAGAATTCCCTCTGTTCTGGCTTATGAGGAGTGGAGAAAATTCCCCACCGAATATTCAGATTTCTTCTGTTTAACCCCTGGAGCTTTTGGGCCCCGTGCTGGCACCCAAAGACCTTCCCCGCTGCAGCTGCTCCCGCACGCAGCAGTGGCACGAGCAGAGTAGCTGGCACGAAAAGCCCGACGGTGACTGATTAACAGCGACCTGCTTGACATATTAGAGGAAACCGATGCCATTGCTACTGCTGGCAAGCACGTCAGGGAAATCCTGTTAACTTTGCTGGATTGCATATATGCAAATGATAGCGGATTAGAGAGCGTTAGCGAGGCCGTCGTTCCCGCTGAGCTCACGCCACTTTGCATCAGGATAAATTGTGTCTGGGCAAACTAGAGATGCTCCAAATAGACTAAATCATGATTTAGCAATTCATGATAGCCTAAAGCTCCGGCTAGATGGGGCAAACCCCTTCTTTACCGATGTTCCTGCCGCTGGCAGGCTGCGGTCCAGCCGACAACCCTCGCGCAGCACCGCCGTGGCCGCGGTAACAGGATGTGGAGCAAAAGCGGCGAAAAAACCATCAGCTGAAATTCGTGCGATGAATGAATTTCAGGCAAACAGGAAAACTTCTCTCTGTTGAAAATGCCCAACAAAATGAGCAGAACTCTGTTCCAATGCAACGATTTCAACATGTTTTGCAGAAGGTGCCGAAGGGAGCTGGGATGTACTGCATCCGTGAAATGGGAGTTATTAGGGTGAATGCCTTCTGGAAGGAAAACAAAAAGGGCTGACGAAGACAGGAGGGCTCAACACACTAGAGCAAGATAGACAGCGTGGGCTAATTACAAAGTAAGGCCTATCACCATGCAAAAATAAATGACTTCATAAATAGCTTTAGATATCATGTTAAAAGCACCTTTAGGAACAAAAAGATGCTATGCTAAAAACAGGAGATCTAAAGAGCTGTTATTACACATCCATTACATTCGCTGAGCTGTCTCATTCACTTTTTGAAGTTTTGTATACTGATACAGCAAGGCAAAACATTTTATGTACCGTGAGAAATTTGAAACAATGTTTAACGTTCAGAAGATAAAGTTAACAACACTACACTTCAGTGGCTTTTTTATTTCTCTGTTTTACGACCTTTCAAGAACTTAAAGGAAACAAGAGGGAAGGATAAGCAGCCGTACGCTCCTGCTTGGGTTTTCTACATTTCTACATCGGAGCCCAGGGCAGAAATCATAATAAAACATGTCTTCTTTTTAATGTCTTAGGAGCTGCTGAAACACTGGTGGTATAACGTGTTTTGGGATGGAAAGCATTTGTTCCTCTTGCAGTTATCGACAGTCATATGTTACATGATTTTCCGATTTTTCTCCCTGAAAATACGGAAGCCCATCGCGTCTTCACAGCCGTTTGGAACAGTTTTTTCTGCTCTTTCTGCTTTTTCTAAAACCAAAACCAGCTACAACTATGACTCCCAAGAACTATTTCCACAAGCATCAGGCAATTCAGAGTTCCTCTCCGTTCCTTCTAGATATCCTCAGTCAAACCATTGCAGACCTCTCCATGACCTTGATAGCAAAAATTACTGAACACATTGGGCAGTGACCCCACACAAGCTGCAGGATGCCAAAATGCTACAGGGCATCGATGCTATAGCGTGGCACACACACACACACAAAATCCACTTTCCAACCTGAATACCCACTTCAAATTCAAACAGGAGCTACGCAGCGATTCGCGTTGGGAAGAGAAAAAAGCAACGTATGGAGAGCTGCTCATTTGCCTTGGAAGGAGAAGACAACTGCAAAAAAAAAGAGTAAAAGCGATGGGAGATGGATGCCAATTTTAGAGCATAGTTTAGTTTGCTAATATATTGGCCTAATGAAGAAAAAATTGACATCTGAGTGGCATAAGCTCCTTTGAAGCTAGCATCTTGCCAAATCTACGTTAGATGGAAACAGGTGCTTAGTTCAAACTGTCACACTGCTACTGTAAAAATCTTCCGCGGTTGCACATCTATGCTACTGGTGAACAGAGGGTCTGGTAGAAAGTAAACAACTGTTTCTGCTGATTTCAGGAGGAAGATGCAAGAGAAATGGTGAGAATATAAGCAAGGTTTTAAAAAAAGTATTTCACAAAATATCTCAAAGGAGTAATCACTGAACTTTTAAAAATCCTAGTATTTTCTGTAGCCATAAGGACTATATTCAAATATATTTTGAACATTTCTTAATGTGTTTTTATGATGTCTGTTGTTACTCTCAATTGACAGATTTTAGTTTTCTTTAGAATAGAAGTTTCAGTGGGATGTCTTCTATTACAGTCCTGCAGATTTAATATCCGCAATTCAGAGGCAAGTCTAAGCAAACCTGAAGGGATTTTAGGTGATAGAATATGTACCTGCAATCCAAGTTCATGTGGTCAAATTTGTTTCTGGTATAGCTTCACTGAACATTTCAGTGCTTTTTTACTCGGGAAGAATTTGCACTTGGATGGATTTATTCCTGGCATGAATTTCAATGCCAGAATAAAAAAATCAGATACAGCTACTTAGAGTGACACCCCTTGACTAAAATAAAATGTATGGGGGAAAAAAGATAGGTGAGCAGCTGGGGGGTAGCCTGGTGGTGTTTTGAAGGCTGATATCCATGGAGGATAAATCCATGGCATCTCCTTAGCTAATATTATAACTTGCTACACTACTATAAAGTGTACAATAAGCTGGGAGGTGCCTATAGCAGGGCAGCAAGACACAGCTCCCTTCTCCTATGTTTAAAGCAAAGGGTGCAATGGCAAAAGCAGCAACGGACCGGAAAAAAAGCCTGTTTCTTCAGGAGCTAATTCCTGATCCTCAGTAATCTTCCGCTCATTTAATGGAAAAAAAATATTCCAAGCACTTTAAAACATGAAATTCTGCATGGAGCTCACATCCTTCACGACTGAACAGGCAAACAGCTTGGGGATGGAGCAGGGCGCCAGTGAAGTGAAGAGTACCACCTCCAGCTGGGAACTCGTTGGCCGTGTAACGTAGTCGGTTATTGCATTAGCATTCCAGGTGAACGTGGAGTTAACACCTAAGCCTTTCAGAAAAGACCTTTAATGACCCACCAGCCCCCTGAAATCTCACAAATCTGAACAAACGCCCCCGTACATCTAACAGTTATGCGGGTTCAACCCCGACCTGGGGAAAGTGTCACCTCCTGAATCACAGGGGATGCTTCCAGTAACATCAATATTTTCCTGGGAGGTCCCTGGGCCAAAGCCTGCCTTGGCCCAGCCCTGCTTGGAAGATCTTCCAGGGCTGTAGCACAAGGTGGTATGGCTGGAGACCAAGTCAAGGCATTATTTTATTTTGTTTTGGTTAGCAGAGTGGATATTTGGTCAAAGGTTCCTAGCTGTGAAATGATGAGGAGCTGCCAATTTCTAAGCTAAATGTTGTACATTCGTATCCTGCTACCACTAACTCCATTATGACTAGTCAGGAGTGAACTTAGAAGGTTCAGAAATACGGTTTGGATAAACATCCCCAAATTTTGGATGCTTATCTGAGCCTGACCCAAACCCCCTGAGTGTGCAGAACTGAGCTGGAAATCTGGCAAGAACGTTAATTTCCACACGTTTCATTTCTCTCTTGAAGGCTATATTTGCAGTTTAAGAAATTTCCTTTAATTGGAATTAGCATAATACATTATTTCCCTGTGGTGAGAACAGCTTTTCTGTAGTTACTCTGCCTGCTTGGATTTTGTCCAAGGAAGCACAAAAGGGGATGAAAGTGAACACAAAAATCCAAAGTAAATAAGTGAACCAAACTCTTTAAACCCCACAAATGGGTAGATTCTGCTTAAGACTTCCCGCAAAATAAACAACTTGGTCCAACCCTAAAACGATGCCCTTCGGTTTTAATGATGCCTCTGTAGGAAAGCCAGCCATACCCCTTTCACGTACGTTTGGTAACAATTAATGCTCTGGGGCTTTGTGTGCCCCTTCTTTTCTGGGGTGTATCGCTGCTTCAGATAGCATCTTATTTGTTTAATTTCATTAATTTATCAACATCGACAAAAAATACTGTGCCAAGATGCGTCAAATCTTTGGGGAGCCTGGACCTGCAATCAGTGGATATTTGACCCTCCCAAAATTTAAGGGTTGTGAGATGCTGACTCCGTTCCTATACTAAATTCTGCGATAGTTGCTGTGAAAATGCAGCATTTAAGCAACCAATGGAACCTTCAGATCAGGGGAACTTTACACCTGGGTTGCACATGGGAGGCACAACCGGCCACCGAAAAGACCCAGCCCATAAGATGTAAATCCAGCTGCTAGAGCTGACCTTGCCGCAGACCTCGGATTCAGCTGGGGAGGAAGACTGTAAAGTGAAAACCTTGCAATTACCCAAAGTGATATTCTTTTCAAATTAGCCTCTTTGCAGATCAGCTGGTCATACGAGGTGCATTCGGGAGGACCTAAGTGACCTTCTCAAACCCCTTCCAGACGTGGGGATGAGGAGGTCGCGGTGGCACCCAGCTGCTCGCCCTTCCTCCGGCCTCTCTTCTCAAGAACTCTTGGCTCCCAAGTAGCGAACTAAATATAGCGGCAATCCGTGCCTGCCCGTGTAGGTATAAGCTCAGCACATGTATATATCCACACACATCCGTGAACCCGAGTGTTTGCTCACATTTAATAATGAGTCAAATCAACAAAAATGAGTATTGACAGAAATGCCTGTTACCCAATGCTCCCAGGGAAGAAAAGCAAAGCCAAGTGCTATTCCATAAACAGTACAGTCGGTACTCAAAAATAATCCCTTTCCAGCTTGAAGCCAGAGCATCGCACCTACACTGGGCACCGAAACAGAGAACCGGTGTTTCCCAGCTCTCTGCCCCTTATCAGTGGGAGATCTGGGCGAGCTGCCGGGCAGGGGCAGAGGCTGTGCCGCTCCTCCCCGCCAGCCGGGACGGGGCCGCGCTGCCTGCCCCTTGGGAAAGAAGAAAATGTCATCCAGCCCGAACACAAAGGGCAAGATGGTATCTCGCTGCTGGTGCGGTGAAGTCATATACTAGGAAAAATATATTTAGCTGTTTCTGGGCAGAGTCCCCAGGAGGCTACAGAGCTGGTTCCACACTGACATTGCCTTGTTCGCCTGCCACAAGGCACCGTGCGAGATCCTCATGGACGCATCCCAAAGAGGCTCGGAGCAAGACTTGGCCCATGGGCGAGGGTGAACCCCCGTGAGCCCTGCAGGAAGGGGGGCTGGTGCTGTTTGCACAGATGGGGACATGCCAAACGCTGCCAGCCAGCTCCTCCCTTCAAAACACAACAGATTTGGGGGGATACAACCGCAACCAGACCCTCTGCTCCCCTGTGGGACCCCCCCAGCCAAGCAGCCAGCAACACAGGATGGCTACTGACAGCCACAGCTTGATTTGGGACATGGGGGTGTTTGGGGGGCTGCAAGGGACAGCACAGCCCCCTGAGCCCCCGCAGCAGCAAACCACTACGCTGGCAGATATTGTTCTTCGTAAATCAACAGAGCTACTTAAACCTGATTGTACCCAATTATTTTCTTTGTGTAAAAGGAAGGACTGCGTCCAGGGAAGAGGGCAGGGGTGGGAAGGGGGCAGAGCCCACCGTGGGGGCCTGGGCATCACCCCGGGGATGGGAGCGCTGTGTGGTCCATCACTCACGGCATTCCCTGGGATCTCCTCCAGGTCTGCTTCTCTCTCCCTCGTTTTCTACTTATACTTTGTCATATACTGGGAGAGGGGGGTTTTACCAGCTTCTCATTTCAAAAAGAATTTCTAAAAAGTACCCTAACTATAGCTTAAACACAAATATGGAATATGGCACTTTTAAGAGAAGGAAAATGAAGGGCATTTCAGAAGAATGCAGTATAAAAATTGAAGTTTTGAACTCTGATAAGTTTTCATTCTGAGATGTCTTTACCCAAAATCGAAGGCAGCTGGCAATGATAAGAATAAACTACTAAGGGATACGTCTGGTAAATCTCTGGAAGTAGAGGAGGTACTTCTAGCGTATCGTAGATATCAGAGTTTGACCAAAGGAAACACCCAGGATCATACAGACAGAGAGGTCCACTGTAAAGTCATCAGAAACAAACGCTCAAGGTGCAGAGGCGTAAAATATTCCCATGGTGAGATCCTGACCCCATTGAGGGCAACAGAAAAACCCTGACTGCCTTTTGACAGAGAGGGCAACGATTCAAGTGTTTGTCTAGCAGTCAGAGAAGGAACATTACCTGGTGTACAGCCCACACTGCTTTCTGATAAACATGTTACAAAACAGATATTTGCACAGAACTCCTGTTGCTTACAATGGGAAAATCACGGGGCAAGGTGGGGGTTTTTCATACGCCACAGAAGAGCACAGGCTGGAGCATGGCAGCGGTTCTGCTCTCCTGGCTCAGCATTCTGCATTTTGCTCTCTCTTCTGCCCGCCCTTCTCTCACGTTACCATAATTTTACAGTTGAACTCGTCAGCTGGCATTAGCCAGCGTCGCCCTATTTAATAGCACCATAAAGCAAACAACCCAGAAGAGTTTGTCACCGCAGCCATGTCCTTTGTAAAGCACAAGTCTGAATAAATATGTAACTGTTCACACCCTTTCAAAAGTGCTGGGACAGGAACATACTGAACCAAAAGCACTGATTTATATCTAAAGCAGCACTGACTCCAAAGTAAGAGTGAAAACGTAGGTTAGATGGCTAGTAGGTGCCACAAAGAGTTATTGCTCTGTCATTTTACACCTTAGAGTGCTGTGGGGGGTGGGCGAGAGCAGAGAGCAAGACAAGATAGAAACCAGGCCCCTTAAATGCATGGACTGGAAACAAAGGACAGTCACAGCTCAACCTACCTGACTGAAAATACTGTTTAAAATCTTAATTTGCACTATGAGTCAAGATGAAGGTTGGCTCTCACAAGCTCTTCTCTACTTTCCTCGTAGGACATGAAGCCCTTCCAAAAATACACTGTGGAGCACCAGCTCTGCGTGCAACGCCCGGGACTGCACCGTTGCTTTCATTGCATGAATGAAAACAGCTGAAAGGACCCACTGAGTTTGCCTGTGTTAATAAAAAGAAAGTTATGCATCCATGCTGACCACAGGGAAATGTCAGCAAGTGGTTTGAGGTCCTGTCTTCCGTATTTCTCCTGCACAGGCTGGGAAAGCAGAGAGGATTCTTTCTGGGCAGCCCTCTTGGGCTCAGCAAGCCGAGTTTTAATAAATCAGCAAATGAACAGGTTGTCCACGTAATTTTTGTTCATATACGGAAGTAACAGTATCAGTAGATACGTTATTATTTACTTTGTGAAATTCACATGAAAAATAATAATTAGGCATCGCACTATAAACCCTCATTTCCCAACGCTAAGCACCAAACCAAAGCACCCACCATGTTTAAAGGACTTTGATTCTATTCTTAATGTCAAAATGCTAAAAATAGAAGTAATTTCAGTAGGGAATTGTTACGGTCAGATTGCGTGAGATTCACTCTGATGTACTTTAAATGATGTGTTAAATGATGATTTCCAACACAGCCTGTAGCAGAGAGTTTGTTTGGAATGACATTTGTTGTGGCACCAGTGGCCACTACAAAGACGAATTTATATATACACTTAGAGCACCTGCCTGTGGAGGTGTTGCAGAGAAGTTCTGCATGAGCAGATGACAACAGAAATCTCGCAAGCAGCCACAAACTGAATTTATGCTCCAAAATAGCAATGAAAACGTTGTCTGCAGCACTTTCTGCACTGCTTTCATGAAACGTATGCAGCCAGACTGTCAGCTGCTGTTATTAAACATTACATGGCGATTTCTTCAGCAAATAACTATCCTTTAGCAAACCAGCCCACACTGCTGTGGTTGCTTGCAACTTGTTTAACTTTTAGTCACGCAGGTTTTGCAGAACGGCTTCTCTTTGCTACGTGATTGGGAACGGTGACATTTATAAATGAATATAATGTTTGAAATTGTATTCAGACCTATTTGGGCACCAACATCTATACAAACAAAGCTCTGATACTCGGAGATTAGCAGAATACTGATAGAAAGATAACCTACACCGAGGCTGAGTAAGGAGCAGTGATGGATTTGCCCACTATTCTTTCAGCTCTGTTAAGGAAGCCTTCCCAGTGAAGTCACTTCTTTACACTGCAAACATTTAGCTCCGGTTTTACAGCTGTTTGTTTTGGTATAAATATGACAACAGTGTCCTCATCAGTCCTGGAGACTGATGCCACCTCCCCTGAGGACAGTGGTGGCAGTTGGAGCTCCTCTCCTGAGGATCCCTCTGTTGCTTTGCCACCAGGTCTCAGGATTGGGACCTTTGGGTTTTGCAGGGGTTTGTTCTTCTCTGGGCTGCTGTACGGAGCGTATGAAACTCTTATCCTCCCTGGTGAGGAAAGGTTTCCCTATTTGCAGCGCATTTCTTCATCACCTGCAGCCTCCCCACCCTCTGGGGATGACCTGGGACCTTGTGGGCTCTTTGAGATGTTGGGACAGGCGAGCACGGCGAGCTCTCCTGGCCTCTCCGCGGGGCCAGCTCACTGCTTATCTCTGCCCTGGGAAGCCAGCTCAGGAAGCTAATTTGGCAGGAAACTATTGACTTTTTTAAGGTTTGTTTTTTGAGAGTTCCTCTGCCCGAGTCAGCTTCTCGCAGGGTGGAACCAGTGCCCGCGCAAGGCCGAGCTGCGCCCAGGGAGCAGGAGGGGAACATGGCAGCATGTTCCCTTATGGACCCAGCCACGTACCCATCTCATTTGGCTGTATAGTACAACTGCCTGGCCCACCACCTCCTTCCTCAGCTCCAAACGCCTTTCTAAGCCTGCTCACATGAGTCTGGGCCCTTGTGGTTCCAAATCTTACTTGACCTGGTGCAAATTGCCTTTTCAGGGGAGGGAGAGAAGAGGCCAAGTCTCCCAATGGACGTGGTCCTGGCACTGCCCGCTAATGGGATCAAACCTCTGCCGAAAGAGTAGCTCATCTTCTGCCACGCTTTCCCTTCCCTCTCATGCACCCCAGACGTGCCTGCCACCCTCCTGCCCAAATAGTCTGGGGAGTTTTCCAACCTGTCATAATGACCAGCTCTCCACCAAACTTCTCACCAGTTTCTAAAGCCTGAGAAGATGCACTAAGTGGGAACGTTTTGCTTTCACGCTTAGACAGCCCTCCTAAAATGCCAATGGTGGCTGCCAGTCCTTGGTGATTCCAGTAGCTTTTGTCCGGTGAGAGCAGTTTCCACCAGAGCACAACGTCAAGTGGTTTCACAAACAACACCCAGCAGTGGCCTTTATGCTAAAACCAGTTGTGTCTGAAAAGCCTGCTGAGTGTAGCTGATATACAAGCCAAAAGGCAAGCAAATCTAACTTCCCAAGTGCTTTCTTTGCTTTCAGATGCTTTTTTTCTTTTTCTTTACTGGTTTTCCATTGTCTGGCATTTACAATATACCCACAGAGGTAAAACGGCACATATTTACCTCTCTTTCCTGTCAAAGCTACTTTAAACTTAAGGCGCAGTGCTGTTTCCATTTGGAAAATTTTTTGTACAAGCCATTTACAAAGCCTTTACAAGCCACGCTATGCCAAGACCTCTCCGATTTCCAATTTATTGCAACGGACTTTAGCTGGCATGGAGAAGGGAGGAGCTCGACTATCCCACCCAAATGCCAGCGGGAGGACACAGCCACCGCTCCGTATGGACAGCGAAGCTGCGGACAGACAGAAGGAAAGCCTGGGAGGTGGTGGAGGCAACAAATTAGTCCGCAAAGAGGACCAAAATCAAAAATGTTTGCTACACTTCAGAACTCCTCTTGCTGAGACGCACAGAGAGCTGGGCTTCCGCTGACGTGGGTTGTGAGCTACTGACAATTTCTTCAAACCATTTGGATGAGACTGGTGGCAGAATGAATAAATATACTCATTAAGTCCTAAATACATCTGAAAATATATATATATATATAAAAATAACGGTGTAAATCTCTTCAAACTTGTGTATGATTTATTTCTTAGCTTGCTACCACTCCTGCTGCTACTGGTCCCATCATCTGACACATAAATGACCTTCTACTGTAGCACTGGTCCAGGGAGATTCAGTGCCAGCTTTGCATTAAGAAAATCATCATCTAATGGCCTCAACAGGGGCTGAAAGCCAGAATTTGCTGCCATTTACTGTTGGCCTGATGCGGTTTCTTGTCCTGTGAGCACCCCACACTGCCAAGCGGAGGCAGCACCAAGAACACGGGCGGTTTTGGGGAATGTGGAGAGGATATTCAGGCGCTCCGTCCAACTGGTTCTTTGAAAATGAAAAAATTAATATCACTTGGAAAGAACTTAAACTAAAATGTCACACGGGGGAGAATGAAAGAGGAGTAGGAGGTGGGAGGGCATTAGGAGCAGCAGGAGAAAGGCCAAGGAGGGCACATGGACAGAGCAAACAGGGCTTCCCTGGGCTTGGGGCCATTCCTGGCTGCACTCGATGGCTTCACAAACACCCCGACACAACGCACGAGTGTAATACAAACCTCAACTCCTCGAGATTAGCGATGGCTGGGAAATAATGTTATCACTCCCCACTAAGTTCAGGAGCCCTTCAGGAAAAGTCCCCAAAATTCCCATGGGCTTTAAATGAGAGTGAGATTTTCTCCTGGTGTCTGTCCTCCTTTCCTAGGAGATCTTATGACCTGCATGCATCACGTTGTCTTAGTGCTTGCCCAACTATGCAAGAACCCAACCTTTTGCCCAGGAGTTTTACTCTCCATGGAGATGTTTTTTCTTTTTCTCTGTCTCTCGCTCTCTCCTCTGCTGAAATCAGGGGATTTGGGATTTTCCTGATGGGTCAAAACCCAATCTCCTTCCACACAGGGGGTCAGTTTAACTACGCATCAAGGTGCCAGACGGTGACTGTTAGTACCACCCGGTTTCATTAGGTATCAAGGGCTAATGTTGTGCTTCGAACATTCATCAATCGGTAGGAAAAAATACGCATCAAATTAAAACTCCCAGCAAACTCCAACACCTTAGGGCTTTTTCCTTTTACAAGTGACATTTTCCTCCACTGAAAACAGAACTACTTGCGCAGGTGGTTTTTAAACACAAACAGCTGCTCCATGGAAATGCAGTCGGGGAAAATAATTCAGAAAAAAAGCCAAAGACAAAGCCATGGGTGTGGAGCAAGAATCTATACTGCCCTGATTCCCAGGGAAATATAGGAAGGGAAGAGAAACCTCAGATATAAACAGTAAGTGGAATTTCCATTGCACTGGTCCCAATAAACACACTGGCTTTAAGGGAAGAAAAATGGGATCAAGGGACCAGAGCGAGCCAGTCGGTATTGCGAGGGAAAGCGTGGCTGAGGGGTATGGCTCGTAAAAAGCCGCTTCATCTTTCAGTGTCAGAACAATGCCCGGGTGTATGTTAAGCTGTGTTATCAGTGGGGGAAGCAGAGCAAGGCTGGGATAAACAGCACCAGATAGCCAGGGTTTTGCGGTCACGATTTACTCCTGCCTTTCCAGATAGTTCCTCCTTTCTTCGTTTCAATCTGTCCATCTTTTAAAAGGTCCTATAGGAAGCAACTGTTTTTAGCACTGCCACCATCATTTTAATGACCATAAACATTCTTTGGCTATACAGTATTAAAAAAAAAACAAACAACTAAGTAGTTATATCACGGCCAGACTGCAAGGTGAACTACCCAAGATCACAAATACTGCTGCTCTTTCCTTAATCCCACCTCTCTGCCCTGCGATGTCTCTAAATCCCTCCATTGCCTCTCTTCTGTGCATCTCCTCAAGCAAAAACTGCCGTCCTCACTTTCAGGGCACTTTGGGCTTTAGCCCCCCGTGGTGTGTTCCATCACCATGTAGAAACACGATGTCGACTCCCCTTCCAATAACAGACCGCGGAAGTATCTCTTGAAATGCTGCGTTTTCTCCAGCCCTGCCTTCAGATGGAGGAGGCTCTCCCTGCAAATACCGCCAAAGCAATTTCACCGGGCTCCTCCCAACGCTCCTTCAAATTCCTCTTTGAATTCATAAGGATTAATCTCATGGTATGCTACAGCTGCTGTCAAGAGGACAAGTCTGCGTCTCCTCCTCCCTTTTATGCATCCATTAATGCTCGCTCTGACTGTAAGGTTCTAAAGCGAGAACCATCTCTATGCCCTTTATTCCCCCACCCATCGCACAGGTCTCCTGGCTTCTGCTGTCCTAGTGGTGAACCATTTTGAGTAAAGACTGAAAAAAATAATTCATTACCCATTTGCTCACATAAAAGGGTTATGATCTCAGGTAATACGAGTGGGCCCGGTGTCACCTTCCTATCTGAGCAAGTGTAATGCTACTGTAATAAGAACCTCAGAGTGTTACCCATTACTTTTCCTGGTGCCAACAGTGTATAAAATACTTCACATACAGAAAGGAAGATGAAGTCTCCACCTTGGAAACTGCATTCCAAGAAAATGACGTGAGCAGAGAAGAGGTGCAGTGAAAGCCAATCTGATGCTGGTGAAGGCACATGTGTAACTTGTTAGTTCCACCGTTATTTTTCCCTTTCTCAATATTCCTATTGTGTTAATGCTCTTTGGAGGCGAGGACTTTGCAACAGGATAAGCTCTTTTCTGAAACCAAATCAGACCGGTAGCATCCCAGCCTGGGAAGAACCAAGTGCCGGATAGCCCTGCAAGGTGTTCCATCCTTGTAGCAGGCAAATCAATAGCGAAACCTTAAACATTCAGGAACAGAGAATAATCAATTGCAATATTAACGTGCTGGTAAAATGATTAAAGTTTGGTGTTACACATATTTTCAAATGTACTGACACTTCATTCTCATAAAGGCCAGCTCAGTTATGTTTGATTTCTATTCATATCCTATAATGTGAATATATTTGCTCAAAATTGCTTAGTAGTAAATCACCATCACAGAAATAAGCTTATATTTATTTTTAGTATTCATGAATTGCATGGTATTGGACCACCATATATTTAACACCTCTGAAGAAATCCAACCGTAACTTCTGAAAACAACACCTTTATATATCACTATGGACATTGTTTCCTTAACAGTTAATCACGCAGTCTCTAATCATGTGACTTTTACTTTAAGAGAGAAAAATGAATGACTCTTTAGCTTGAAATGAAAAGCCCTCTACTTGACCTTTCAATGTGAAAAACCACATCGGGCCGGGTCCTGAGGGTGCTGAGCGCTCTTGGCCACGCACTGAGGACCCTTGGCTTCCACCGAAGCCGACAGGAGTTGAAGGCATTCAACAACTTGCTGGATCAAGCCTGTAATCACTAAAAGCTCTCTCTAGAGCGATATAAATATGGACAGTCACTTCACAGATTTACTCCAGCATTAGGGTTACTTTAAAACCAAAGCTGTCGGAGAAAATGTTGGATCTATGATATGACTTTGAACCCAGGTCACTAAAATCTTTCCCAACGCAGCATCTTCTTTGGGATTCTTAAGAAAGCTAAACCTGCAAAGACAAATATTATGGCAACAAAAATAAATGCGTGAGTTTTTAACCTTTTCAGGGAAAGTAATTCCTTTATTGGCTGCAGCTAAAACTTCCTACCTTTCTTTCCCTTTTTGTTGTATCTGTGAGTAATTTCTTCAGTCACATTGTTTATAAGAAGTGAAGTTATTCGTAATCATGCCTTAAGAGTATGTACACAAACTGGACATCCTAATAGAGCACTATGTATTAAATTCCTGATTGTTTGACATAAATTCTCTCTCTTTCTTTTACTCAGACAGGAAGCTTCCCATTTATTTACGAATAGGTTAAGACCCTAGTCATGTTCCTAACCATGTTCCTAAGTGCTAACATATATTAAGTAAATTTAGAGCCTCTTCTGCATAGGAAACAAATTAAACTGGTTAAACATGGAGAAAGACTAAATGTAATCTATCTTTTGTCATGTTTATGATATCAGAACGCATCTTATATGAATGTTCCAATTTGGCTGTTACAGCAGATGGGTTGCTTATGATAAACCACAACTACAGACAGAGAATGTGATAATATAAATCATAAAGAAGATAAATAATGAAATTCTTTGAAATAACATTGGTTAAATATTTAGACATTTGGTTTCTAAGCTTGCTTGCACATACAAAATAGTATTCTCTACTGATCGAAAGAAACGCTCTCAACAATAATCATATTGGGCCAAAAAAGTCTATGGGAGTTATTTGCATTTACAGCCCTCTTTGGACTTATATAAAATTTGCCTACACAGAGAAGATATTTGCTCTCAGGGGAATAGTCCAGTATGGAAACCTGCATAAAAAAGTAAGGAGAACCCGTGACTGAACTATTCTTCCTTAGGTCAGGGCACACTGGAGCACTGTTGTTTTCTCCTCTGTGCTTCTTTGTGTAAAAGTATGTTAAGTCTGGGGAAAAAATGAAGTCGTGACTTTATCCTCCCTAATTTATAGCTGGCCTGGCTGAGGTAGGTACCAAACCTCAAAATTATTACCAGGCAGAACTTCAATTTTCCAATTCACAAAAGTCCTAGAAACCTGATTTCTACCAGTAACTTAAGAAGGAAGATTAGCGTGCGAATCCAATGAGGGAGACTCGCAACTGAGCTTACGACTGCACCAAAGAAAGTAATCCACTTCTCACAGATTTTATTTTTACTGGAAGCTTTACACATTTCAAAGGTAGGTGTCGAGTCCAAGCTCCCCTTAGAGAGAGATTAGACTTCTTGAATGCAACCCTCATCATCCACACCTAGGTGTTTATAGGAAAATGGGTGAATTGCCCCCAAGGGGCGCCTCTCTTTTTAAACTGATGATCAATTTAAATTGCTGAACCATAGATGGCTAACGTAGGTTAGATGTCTAAGGATGGCATTTTACATGGCTGAAGACAGGGATGTTCAATGACTACCTTGGCGTTTCCGTTTCAAATACCATTTGTGTATTTCGCTCAGTGAGGGCCCACAAGAACAAAGCTTGAGCACTCAGCAGTTAAATAAAAAATATTTACATGCCGGGTTAGAAAACGGAGCCAAACCTGTGCCTCCTGAAATAAAAAAGATACCCGCCCCAGCTGTATTCAAAATAGGACTAAGACTTGTCTTTTTTCTGAGTTTTCCATGAGACACACATCATTTTACATAATTCTTGGTTAGTTCCATTTAAAGCCCTACAGCAGTGAAAGCAACTGAGGTGTTCATTAAACAAAGATATTGGTATATTCACGACGGCATCGTTCCCCTACCCAAATCCTGGCATGACTTACGTCCCGGGGATCAAAGGGCTGCAAGGGCAACCCACAGCCAAGTGCACGCCACCAATATCCCCCTCCCAGGAACTGACGCACGGTTAAACGCTCAGAAACTGGAGCACACGTGGTGCCCCTTCCTTCTAAATTAAGGCTCTTGCCTTTTTAAACGAAGTGATTATGATGAGGGCAGTGGGATTAAGAAAGGACCAGGGCCTTTTGTGCAGGTGGTTTCCCTAATAGGAGACTTTCTAGCAAGAGAGCACTATATATTCTGCAGGCTCAAAGCTAAACTTCTATTAAAACCAATTAATTCATTGAACAGGCTTGTATCGCTTTACAGTGCCTGGGCCTCTGCTTAAAAGAAATCAATTGTATGAGTACAGCTGAGAAATAACCACTATAATAGATGTTTTAGCTCTTGCTTTTACTTTTCTCTGATAGCCCTTAAGGTGGTCAGAGGTAAAAGCTAAAGATGCATTGTAGCCTAAGGGATGATTGAATGAAAAAATGGGGGATGGGAGTAGAGCTATGCTGATAGACCAATTTCCCACCACTGCAAGCCAGCGCAATTGATTGATGAATCCTTGCTCTGTCAAGAGGCAGCCCTTCAGATTTGATCACATAAATACTCATTCAACTCAAATTCTGCTTGACAAGCCTCAGACAGCTTTGTTCTGTCACAGATATCATTGGAAGGAAAATGCTCCATTAATCATCCTTAATTAACTTTACCATAGTCTGCTGGAACCAATATGTTCCCTGGCTAAATCCCTAAGACTTAGCTAGATTTCTGTAGTTATCAAATAGAGAGCTGTTTTTAAAGTTCCTCTCCCTTATTGCTGTTAACTACAGGAAATCTTTCCCTGCCTGATTTTTAGGAAGTCACTTCCATTGATCAGGATGTGGCTTAATCCTTTGACAGTTAAACTCCTTTGCCAGAGACACGCAATTATACCTATTTCTGATTATAAAAGATTACTGTTACATCCGCAATAACTGCTAAGGTGTTTTGCTTCCAAAACACCCAGTTGTTTTCAGGCTGCGAGAAAGCTTTGCAAACATAATTGAAAAAAAAAAAAAAAAACCAAAACCAAAACGAAACAAACTTATAAAAAGGGAACAGGAAGAAACACAATGAATTAGCAGGATTTTGGGGACAATTAGAAGAAATCAATAATACTTGAGGTGCAAAGCTGGTGGAAAGCATGAAGACGTGCTTGTTAGCCTGGGATGCCACTATCTTTTCTCACTCGGCAGTTTTGTTCTGCCGAGGAGCTAGAGGAAGCCCTGGGACCATGAAGTTAACATTTTACCACCCAGAGAAAGGATCCTCAGATGGCTCCTGCTTTTGATGTGCGTCCTCCATCCACGGGGATGCTCCTGAAGCACACAGAACTGCATTCACCCCGCAGAGTTCCCCCTGTCCGTGTGTATTGTTACACTGATAGTATAACTTCCTTTCTGACACCTTTCTGATATTTGCTTTTAATGTGGTGAAAACCCTGTATTCCTCTGGGATTTCAAACGGGACTTGAGGGGTCTAACGTCTCGCTGGATTGGGGTCTTGCTGCTCGAGGTGCCGCACACAGGCAATGGGAGCAACAGATTGTGCAAATAAATTCCTTACTCATTCACTCCCATTGATAGGATAAATCCTTATGAAAGGATTCACTCTAGATGGGGAAAGAAAATATCACAGGAGCCGTTTGATTGAATAGAAACAAGCGTGGGAACCATTTCTTTAGTGAAACAAAGCCTTATATTTATTAATCTTACAAAACTTTACTCATATGAGCAGCCTTTTTTCCTGAAAACTGTACTACTGAAAGCTTAGGCAAACACGGGCTCTCTATATTGCTAAACATTTATGCGTGAAGCTGGATACAAGCAATGAAATATAACCTAAATTGTTGAGCAAATTTAACGGCAAAAGCTAATGCTTCTTTTATTAAGGAAACGTATTTCAAAGTAAACACTGCAGCACGGGGCGGGGGAAAGATCATACTCTATCCCCGTGTACATCAGAAATCTTCTGCTTGCTCTTGGGAGAAGTCGCTTTGCGTTACGCTCTCTACCAACCTTGGACTGTGGTCAATTTAATCAACGCTCCTCCTGACGGCAGCGCTGCTCAGTCGAAAATGGAAGTGACCATTTCAAGCTGTGCACTCCGAGCAGCCAGCTGGCCTATTTTAAAGTCTCTGGAAACTTGACATGCTAATATTTTCTTTACAGCAGCGAATATCCTAGTTATAAAGGCATCTTCTCGGGTTATACAACAGAAAACGGCAGACGCATAAATCAGGGCTACCAAGCCTTTGCACACCAAAGGACCAAACCAGAGAAGCACTGGCTGGCAGCAAGATGACAACGAATCAGGTCCAGAAATGAGATAGATAAAAAATAGAAACACCTTCTGTTTTCCTGTCTTGTCCTCAGGAAGAGCTAGAGCCTGAAGAAATAGCTAAAGTTAGGGCCTTTTTTACTAGCCTAGAACTTTCTGTAGGGTTGGGTCTGCTTGGCCATCAATTCTCCTTTCCCTCTCGGTTCCTTCTCCTTTTCCCACACGCTTGTCTCCAGCACTCTCTTTTCCGCTTTATTTTCTCCCTCTTTAACCATTCTTTTGCAGAGATTACTCTCCCCACTGAACAGAGAACTAATCTGCCTTCAGCTGCCCTCCCCATCTTGCAAGGTTGTGGGTTAGGTTTCCCCCCTCACCTCGAAACAGAGATGTTCAGGGAGAGGAGAAGGGCAAGGTAATTAAGGTTTCAGGAGGAAGGAGTCTTCCAGCCATAGTGCCTGCCTAATTCTGCCTGGAAAACAAAGATAAAGCAGGTTTATCAGCACTAACCTGAGTTTTGCTCTTAAAGCAGGTTGCAGGGAGGTGGAAGCCCTAGTGATCCTGCACCTTCAAGCACTGGCATCCACAGTTATCTTTCTTATCCAATTTTGCCTCAAAATACTGCCGTGATATAAACTGATGGACAAAATGCATAACTGAAAGAATACTTAAATGCAGGAAACTTAAAAAAAATAAATAAAAAATATATATATATTACCTAGCCTTCTATGAGAGCGTCCAGTCCATCTTTAAATCACAAAACGAAATAAACAGGATCAGATGTATAGTGAAAAACCTGTAAATGTCCTTTCTCATTACGGAGGTCAAAGAATACATTAGTTATTTTTAACTAATGTCTTATTCGACCCCATGCAAACTTAAATCAGTTTGGGTCTGACTGATTCAAAGCTGTTCGCTGGTTCCCTGCTCTGCTGTAATAATTGACTAGGCTAGACTTTAGAAAGGTCAAAAAAGCAGCCCCGCTTCATATTATTTCAGCTAATAACTCAGTTCTTAAATCAAAATTTAAGAACTAATCTCTCAAAGCACTATTTCCTCCCCCTCCATTAAATCCATATGCAATTTCAAATTAAATGATAGATGTCGAAAATCGTTACTTTTTGCTTAATTACTTTTAAGTTACCGGGGGACACAGCATGAGGGTTTGTTAGAAGATCTAGGATTCTCCAAAAAAATCGGAATTAAGAAAATCTAAGAAAAATCTCAGAAAGTGCAGCAGCGGCTAAAGAACCTCGGGAAAAAACAGCAGGCTACGGGCAATCTAAAGGAAAAAACAGGCAGACACATTGCGGCGTCTAACGCAGGCTGAGCCACGGCTGGGAAGCACATCTGTAGGGTAGGTACGGCAGGGCTGATAGGAAGCTTCTCAGCACAGAGGAGACACGTTAGTCACGACAAACATACTGGGGGCTTCCTTTGAACAGCAGACCACAAAGGCTTCCAATTAAGCTATCATCACTCTCTTTTTTAAATATATGCATTCCAGGAGGACACCAGCATATGGCCTATTAAGTGCAAATCTGCAGATTGAGTAGTGTCAACCATTTAATGTAAAAGTTAACGTGCAAGTAACTCATTTCTACAAAAGAGTCTGATATTAATTCGTAAACCCACAAAATCCAAGCGCTTCAGCGTCATTACATTAGTTTGCAATGTTATATTCACTCACAAAAAAACTTGCTCTGCGTTCAACGTATTCCTATTTCATTCCGCTGTCCTCATCTGACTCCCTTCGACAGAAAATTGGCCTCAATCCCAATGTAGGAACGCAAGATGAAGATCATTAGGAAGCAGGGCAGTGTGAACAAGGTCTGTCATTCCTCCAAGGTCATTATGGTAATATTTAAGAAAAAAGAGAGAGAAAAGTAACCCCAGTTGCGCGTGCAAAAAGGGGATTGCTTTGCCCCATTGAAGTCACCGATAAACCTCTCCTGATTCACAAGGATGAGGACAGGAGGATGTTTGTCCAAGCACATCTGCATGCACATCTAGGGGACACTTTCAGTACATGCGTGGTTGCCCCACACATCTCCTATTGCCTCAGTATCGTGAAAACAGAGATTTCAAATTGGACGTGGCACGATTAGGCATCTGTTGTAGCCAACCAGTTGACATAGCCGTGTTTTCTCTCCCTCCAGCTCTCCCCTTACCTCCCCCAAAATGCTTTTTCTTTTTCCACTTTCAAAGAGATCTTTTTTTTAAGACGCCAAACGCTGGGTTTTGACTGCTGCTTATGGGATACTTATTAGGGGCTGCAATAAACTGCGAGTGGTTTGAGGTTGGCTCTTCAAACTGTAACCGCTGTTGGGTTTTGTGTTGTTTTTTCTGCCGAGGGAGTTTTTTCTTTCCCGCTTCCCCACGGTCCCTCCACGCTGGGCTTTTGTTTAGCCTCTCGGCACAGCGTTGTTTATTTGCACTAACAGCGCCGGCCGCGCTCCCCGTGGACTGTTTGTCCAGCGGCCTGTGGAGCCTCCATGACTTTATTGTTGACAAGTGGTAGGTGGGATCCAAGTTTTTGTGGTTAAATTGTTTATTGATAATTACCTGTTAATTACTACTGCTGCCAGCATCCTATAATTTATCATAATCACTGTTTTTTCTTGCTCTTAGAAATACATGCGAAAGAGGAGGGGTAACAAAGAGGGCAAAAGAAGCAAGAGGGCCCGATTGTGATCTCTCCTTCCTGAGTTTTAAAATTGCGCGATTTGATTACTTTAATGTCTGGTTAGCTCTCGTCAGTGCAACCCGTCGGTACGACAAGGGCATCCCCACCCTGGGAGCTGCCAGCCGGGGACAGCTCTTCTGCGTTCCTACAGGGGAAGGATTTGGTGTAAACCTGACCACGCTTTCCCTGAACTGCAGAAAAATGTAAACACTTCAGAAAGTCATTCTTTGCTTATAAAGGGCACAATACCGCTCCCCGCCATGTCTGAAGAAGAAATATTTTCTAGGAATTTTTTTTGTGCATTTTTTGGAAGTTGACTTACTCTGTGCACTAAGATGTCACCACAGGACATCTTCAGAAAGACCAAGGGGTACCCTCAGTTGTACCACTCTAAAAGTATCACTCCAAACCAGAACAAGCCAGGGACCCACATCGCCCAGCTGTGGGACGGCTGCCTGGTGAATCGGGAAAGGAAGAACCTTGCCTGGGAAGAGACTTGCTCCTTGAGCATGGACCACCCTGGCCACTGGCTCTGCCTCCCACGTTTGGTGAGGCTACAGCCAGTCGGCTCTTCAGAGGGCTTCTGGTGGCCATGGGATTTCTCTTTAAAGACTAAAACTAAAACTAAACCCATGTATTTATCTCCTTAAGTGCATTCCCATGCCTATAAACTCTGGCATGTCTTACCCCCATGTTTAAAGCCACAGTGTTTGGTGCAAATGCATTTTTAAGGGGTCACAATGATAACTCGGTATCCCTTCAGAGATGCTGCTCAGCTATCAAATTAAGCCCGTTTAATAACACGGAGCATGAAACCCAGCACTATTAGCAGCCTTGGAAGGGATGCGGAAAACCAAAAGCAGCCCAATGCCAAGGGGCACCTACAGATACGTTTTCATGAACACGTTACTACAAGCCGTTAAATTTGCTGTAGATACAAAACAAATGATCGTGTTTCCATGTTTTGACAAGTTTACACAGTTCCCCCTTTTAGAAGCGTTACAGCTGGGAAGGAACTATATCTTCATTTCAATACATTTATAGAATTTTTATTCTAGGTGCCTATTTACACATTTCCTGGCCTAAACAATAGCCCCCCCCTGCCCCCCTGTGCCACGTGCGCATCGGTCACTGCCCGGCACCATCCCTCCGCGTGACTCAGGCTGTGTACAATTGTTCGGGCAACTCACAACAGTTTATCATCATTGTTTGGTATAATTGGAAGCAGAAGTATTTATACGCACCCGTGTACCCTACAAGTAAATTTATAAAGGCAACTGTCTCTTTTAATCTATAGCACGGCCAGTGTAAACAGTAATTTGAAGGAATATTCAGATTTATTACATTACTCGCTTAAAGATCAATGTTTAAAATGGATATATATTGCATTAATCCAAACACACAACAAATCATAAAGCTATTTACACAATAAATTTACAGTTCCTGCAGACACTTTAATCCTGTTTCTGCTTCCAAGGAGCGCTCTTGTCTGCACACACGCATATCCACCCGCAAACACGCTCGCATGCTCACAAAGTGCTATTGTAATGTTAATTACCCTAATTTATAAACTGCCAACTAGACCCGTAACCTCAGCACAATGTACATTTAACCATAAAGATGTGAACTGAAGTCACATTAAGGGGAAAGGACAAAAGCAAAGAAATTTGGCGTTGGGGCTGACGGGTGATCCCACCCTCAGCCCCGTGGCACCTCCGGTGTCACCCCTCCGCGCGGCGACAGCATCGCTTCGGGCTTCAGTCCTGCTCGTCTCACCTTCCTACAGCTAAGTCATACCCCAAGTTATTTAAACTTCATTTCTGCGGTTTAAAATAATATCCCATTGACGTGGGATCCAAAACTCCTTCAGAGCTAATAAAATGTCACCCTGCCAAACTGAGACGATACGTGCCAACCTTTAGCCTAGTGTGAAATTTTATAACTGAGTTATAAACCCCTCAAAAAAACAGGGCTTATAATGGAAAGGCTGACAGATTCTTAACTATACAGTTTCCAGTGGGCTTCTGCTTAATACACTGTATTTCTTCTCCTTGAAGATATTAATTTACTTTTTGAAATGTTCATTGCTAAGATTAAGCGTAGGGTTTTGAAATGTGTTCACAGGCAATTTATGCGGGCACACAAATGTACTCTTCTCCAGATGTACAGAATACTAATTTGAAAATGATTTATATGCCATGCCGTACTATACATCCATCCCCTGCTCAAAAGGTTTTCCTCTGACACAACACTGGGATCATCTCATATATTAACCCTCCGATAGCATTAGAAATTCGTTGAAAAATTGATGAGGATTTTGGTCGATGGCATGGGCTGGAGTGAATTTTGTGGATTTCAGCAAAATTACCAAGAAGGGCAAAACAGACACAGAATAGACTCGTCAACAAGTGAATACGCTAGAAAATAAAGGTCTATACATATAAAATATATACTTCTATGGGAGGACAAGCAACAGGGAGGTTCAGAAAGACGGTGAAAAGATAGCAAAGTTACTAAATCCTTAGAATAACCGGTCCTTAACCCAATGACTTAGTGTTTGGCTGTGTATGTGCACCATGCTGACCACTGTATTTCCACAGCAGCCCCCGGCAGCTGATTGCACAGAAGGATGGAAGGAATCAGCCAAAATGTAGTAACAGGCTTCACAGCTGACGTTAAAATGAAATTCTTACAGACTTACACGTCACTCAGCATGTGCGTATTTAGCAACAAAAAAGCCTTCAGCAATTAAAAATATTTTTAAAATACACTCCCACTGTTACACCTCCATCAGGAGCTCACTTGTCCTTTCCTCACTTGGTGTTCCCGCACATGTAGGTGTTTGGGTCTTGCTTGGGTGTATGCTATGTGTACATCCATGGTTTGCCAGACCGAAAAAAAAGGCATATGCTTGAAAACAACCTCTCTCAACCTTTTCAAAGGAAAAATCTTCTCTTCGAAGCCACATGAATTTCTATATTCACTATAAATACAGGAGTATAAAATACATCAGTGACGAGAAAAAACACAGTTGCGTTTGAAGGGTGAAGGCATGGGAGAGGAGAGCAGGATTTTCTTTATTTTTGACCACAGTAAAATTTTCTGGGCTTTGCAGCCCCCACTCAATCTCATGTGGCCTCTTGGAGCACCATAAGAGAAATAGTGCCGGACATCTGAAGGCTCATTCAACACTCACAGGAGATGAGAGAGAGAATTTATAGATACGGTGGGTGAGATTTCTCGTAGAATATAGTCTGCTTCATCTCTACCTCAATTTTATCAAAAATAGACTGACAGTCAAGGTGAGTGGTTCCCACATGAGACAGAGAAAGCCAAATATGTGTACCATAAACACACGACCCTAAATAGCCTTAAGGTAAAAGGGAGAGAGGAAAGCTCTGAACTCCCCAGGAATCCTTCTGTTGTTTGAATCCCACGTTATGCCACGGACCTCAATAAAATTAGTCCCCTGCTATGGACACCAAGGCTAAACCAACCAATTCATTTAGGAAATTTGCACATCAGTGTTCCCTCCAGAGGACTGCTGGAAGTGATGCTTTTGTTAATGACGCGAAGGGAGCAGCCCTCCTTATTCCCCAGGGCACAGACCAAAATACCGCTCCAAAATCAGTGCTGACGGGAGCTTGGGGAGGTGGTACCGATGGTGCCAGACTCACGTAGTTGGCAGCTCCCACAGGCACCTGGGCATCCCCCAGACCTTGCCCCACAGCACGTCCCATGGTCCCCATGCTGCAGCCGTGCAGACCTGGAAACCCCTCCACAGTCATGAGGGACAAATCTTAAAGCTTTTCAGCTGTGCACAAGACCACTAATAGTTTCTATTTCATGTACTCGATTTTAGGGAATACCTTCAATTTTTGCAAAAAGTATTTTAATATCCTTTTGCTCTTTTATGTATCGTCTTCATTATTATTTAATCCCAGCTCAGTTGCTACCTGTACAGTTGGTGGAGCATAGATGTAGGAGCTTTTTCCCCTGAAATTATTTAAACGACATTGGAACGATCCTGGAATAGGTTCTACACAGGACTTTTAAAAGTACTTCTTATTTAATAAAGCTGGCCTAGGTTTCAGGGGATGGTAGTAAAGAACAAACAGTGGGCCTGGCTCTGCTCCCACTGAGCTCAAAGGGGCTTTGCTACACTGATGAAGCCTCATCCTGTATCAGCGACTATAGCTCCGCTGAGGCCATGAAGAACATTATTAAATCAATGAGGTATCTGGTAAAGATCTGATTCACAGTATTTAATAGTAGCTGGGTCACAAGATACCTTTATCTTTCACCATGAAGATTTTTTTAGGTATCGCTAAACAGCTTAGCGCAAACACAGAATTAGGTATCTTTGGCAAAGATTTGCCAAATTGAATGTAATTATGATTTTAGAAAAGATACTTAATATATCCAGCGGAGGAAATTCTGTAATTTGTTCTGTCAACTGGGAGAACAACTTTAGTAGAAAACTATTTCATCTGCCCCTGCTTGAGATGATATATTTTATTTGAAATAATTTCCTCGGCCTGTGTCTGGAGGGTGAAAACTGACTTGTTCTTATTTATCTTTCTTTTGGGGCTGCATGAATTTCAGACTCGTGAAAGTCAGCGACTGATAGCGGTTAAGCTAGGCAGAGCATTGGCAGGTGAGTTCAGAGCTTCCACTCCCCTGCCAATGTGTCTCCGCCACAGCCCCAAACACCTCTATATTCTAGGGAATAGCCAGCCTTTAACAGGCACTGCCACTTTTAAAACACCAATAACCGTGATCTATGACTTGGATTTCCTATGGAATGGCAACTAGATTGGTTTCAAAACTACTTCTCCCCTACCTGCATTAAGGGTTTGTCGAACACCCTTTGCTGCAATATCCAAATGCTAATTCAGACCACGAATCCCCAGGCACGGGCACGGAAACACTGGGCGCCCGTGTGGTGGTAGGGCTCCGAGGGACAGAGGGTAGGGCTCCGAGGGACAGTGGGGCAGTCAGAGATGTGCCTTGATTTAAACAACAGTGGGGAGCAAAGCAGCACCCCCAAACAACAGGAGCAACAACCAGCAATGGAAGGAATGACTCGTTTAGCGCTGATAAATCGCACCTTACATAGCTTAATGAGAAACCAAAATATGCCTAAAGCGGAGATGGAAAAATGGCTTTCCAAAACTACCCCTTGTGGTGGGCACCTCTGTAGGTACTGCAAAGCATTTTGGCTTAATTCTGCCCTATAGTTTCTCCAGGAAGAGCTGGAGAAAGGGTGGAGCTTGGTTTTGCACTGAGAGAGCTGAGCCCAGCCTCACCGGTGCTGCTGAGATGTACGTTGGGGACCATTTTCCAGTAGCCACTGGATTTGGCCTTATGTGGTGTGCTATAGCTTAAACAAAACGTTATGGTACAGCTACAAATATACAAAAGTTTCATTTGCGCTGGAAACACCAACGTGACTTGATAGTAGCATCCCAAAGAACCGCTCCAGCTCATGCTCGTGCAACACAGCCGCACGGTACAGAGACCTGAAGATCATTTGTTTACGTCAGCTCTGGTTTTGGAGGTTTAGGTTCCCGCCGCACCAAATATTTATGCCATGCTGTTCCTCGCGGCCCAAGTTCTCAAAGAATAAGGAACAAATAAGATAATGTTTATCCCCCATGAATCATAAACTACCAATTTTCAGTGCAACCAATCGCCTTTCAGCCGTGCTCTCCTAAGAACGGATTTTATACGGCACGCGGAACCAAAGCTTGTTACGAATCGTAAGGCAGAGATGAATCAGTTAGGAAGAACCCATTAAACATGAATCCATGGAAATCCTCCTTTTTTGTTGTTAAATATTCTTACAATAAACGCTACAGTGTGACTTGCAATTTCCTCAAGTTCCTTTTCTCAGAACAATGATGGTTGGCAGCCACTCAAACTGCTTCAGTAAACTTTGCAAGATAGAAAGCAATTTAGTTTCCCTTCAAGACTTCGTTGCTAAAGTTATGCTCATTGATTTCCAGCCTCGTAATTAAAATTCCTCATTAAACATGCTTGACAGCTGAATGTGATTCCTTTTACCTGCTACTGCTACCTTTTTTTTTTTCCTTGTGGTACCATTTCATTACAAAAGAACAATAGATTTCCTTTCAGGGTAATATAAGGGCACGGTGAGTAATGTACTTTCTATCCTACAGAAGGCCTAATATTGTTAATTTGCTAAATCAATTAAAAGAAACCACTTTGGAAAAAGACGCAAGTCTTGCATATGGATCCCATCAGCCATAATGTGCAGGAGTTCAAAGGCTGGCATTTCGCCCCAGTTGGCACCTAACAGTTTACTCCGATCCAGGGAATTTGGCTCTTGATTTCAAACAAATGCATCCTGAAGGCTTACGGCCAGGAGTAGCTCCGTGTGATTTATGTTTCATACTTTCTCATAACACAAAACCTAAAGAGCTAAAAAAAAAGAAGTTGTTATTACAGGGCATTTGCTGCAACGTACATGTAAATAGAGAATTACTCGGTTGCCTTGTGCACCTTGTGCTGTTTAATTCAAGCTTTTCCTCTGTGTGATGGTTTGATTCCCTAAAATTTCTCCTCCTCCTGCCAGTTCTGACAATGCAAGATGGCAATGAACCTGTTTGTAAATGTTTTTCCTTTCCAGGCCAGGCTCGCACCTGAACACAAGCACCACCTTTCCCAGCAGGAGATATTTGCCCCAAAACACCCAGGCGGGAGATGGTAGTGGCTGCACTGGAAATATCTCACAGAGCCCCAGCTGTGGAATCAGCTGGAGGACTGGGGGAACTTCACATTAGGTCTCAGCCCAACATCAACCCCATCTTCTGCTGAGCACCGCGGGAGGGGGGACACCGGTCGGTGAACGGGCACATCTCCCCAAGAGCTGAGGGACGTTTATGGACCCGACCGTGGCAGGAGCTGCCTTCAAGCACCTTCAGAGCACCCCAGGATTTCTAAGGCTCAATCACTTAGCAGACGAGCAGCGATTCCCTTCCCAATCATCAAATTAGTAACGGGAGAAGTTTAAAATGACAAATTTAAATTTACAAGCATCGTTAAAACATTAAGTACTGCCAAATACACCAGGTTCCTGGTGCAAAGCACATCGCCAGTGCTGATTTAGAAATGAAAATGAGGAATAGATCGCTGCTTACAAAACAATTAATTGTTCTGCAGTTTAAGAGAGCAATTAAATCACTTCCATGGCTTTCCAAATTCCAACTTGCCAATCTAGTCATACGGTGAGCCAGTTACCCTATCAGCGGAGCACTAGGTAATTAGCAACACATTGCGATGCAATACTGCAGTTCAGTATCTTTTCATGAAAAGCAAATAAATAAGTTGTATAAGTGTGCGCTGCTGGTACCCAAAGCCCATCGCTGCACGAATTTGCTCTCATGCACATAAACATCATGCTTGTTTATAGCAGTGCCCAGTGACAGTTCAGGAGCTGTCAGCATTTTCATTACAAACATTATTTTTCTATGCTTTATAACTTGGATATTATTTTCCCCCCCCAAAAAAAACGTGGATGTAATGCTCATGGACCGGATAGTGTGAATATTTTAAGTCATGCTAAGATGAAATTTGGTACCACAGGCTGCAAATGTGAAAGTGAAGGATATGCATTCTGAAAGAGGTTGCAGAAATAAAAGCTTAAAAAGAAAGCAACAAATGAGCATTCAAATACGCTGGTTTTATTATAGATATTGCTAATTTTTTTGGGTCACAGATGTGGTCTGTGGGGAGGCAGTGACTACTGCTGCCACTGTTCCTTTCTCTGAAAACTTCAGCCCACTAAAAAGATTTCAGGAATGCCGAAGCGAAGGGATACCATTCCTCTCGCTACTGGAGAAGTACAGACATCACGTATGGGCTAGAAAAAAACATTTCAAGGATTTCTAGCAAAATTCTGATTGACTTCAGTGGAGCTGGGACACTCACAGATCGAGATTTAAGCGTTATACACGACGGAAGACAAACACAATGAAGACCTGGCAGCATTTGCACTGCAGACCCACTAGAGTAATACAGTATGTGACTCCTCAGGACCAGTTGTGGACAGGATCAAGGTAAAAGAGCTTGATGACCTGGACCTCTCCCGGGGTTGTTCATTTCCAACGCACATACTGTAACTCTTGGGCCTTCTAGAGGTAGAGGCAGCAGCCCCTGGACAGGTGATGAGGAGTGAACATGAAAAGCAGATGCTAAGAGCTGCACAGGAGCTGTCGGGACAGCAGAGGCGAAGGGATGGGATTGCCAGGGTGATGCTGAACCAGAGCCACCCCAGAGGCTGCCAGAGAAGGGAGCATTGTCCCTTCTTCCATAACAACCGAGAGACCATCAGGTCTCTTATTTTGGAGTGCCTGTGTCTTGCTGAAGAGCTATTTGGCTATATCTAGCGTGGGTGATCCTGCAGTATATCAGGGAAGATGCAGGACGTATCCCATGTCTCCGCTCTTTGTTTTTTCTGGAAAGGAAATCCGGCAGCATGGGCCCCTGGGAGCCGCGGGACGTTCCGCTGGAGACCTGATAGCCACGGGACAAGGACCTTTGCCATTCATTGATGTTGGCTGAAAGTAAAGCCAGCCTTACGGGAGGCACCTTAAAGCTGCGTGAGCAGCGATACGTTTATCCTGACTTCCCTGATGGATGAACTCACCAGCAGCCCCAGCACATGCTGGTGGAACGAGCCTGGGACTGTCTCCCTCTGGGGACACAGAAGGCTGGAAATGACCAAGAAAAGACTGAGCATGTTAAAAACCTATTTGCCTCTTCCAAGCAGTGTGTTTGCTAAATAGCCACCCAAATTGGCACGTCTTTTGGGGAAAGGCAGTGCAGAAGTCCACTCCTCGGGAGCATTTGAGCTCTGGAATCAGCCCTCCTTCGTACCTGCAGTGCATCAGTTGTGCATCCACCCACATGGATAAGAACAGAGAGAAGTAAAAGTGGAAATGCTCACAGGACCTCAGAAACCACCCCACTCCCCAGGCCCCAAACTCCTCAGATATTTTTTTTCCCATAGAAAAACATATTTTAGAAGAACAAATGCAAAGTGGAGGAGGAGGAGGAGAAGCAAAGGAGGTGGGTGAATCTTTGCAGGCTCATCTCTGACCGTTCCTGAGCATTATTCATTTCCTGGAGCGGTGTCCATGGGAAACGATGCAGTCACTGCTCTTCGAAATATCCAAATGTACGATGCATGAGGGAATTCTCTCTGTTACGACATCATCCACATTTTTGAACTCTATATCATCCTTATGCTTTAGGAGATTCTCCTCCCAAAGTAAACAAATTTTGGTGGGGCTCAGTGGAAATCTTTTGTGGCAGACAAAGTGATTTTAAAAAAATAGATATTTGGGAAGAAAAACCTACACTTTGGAACAGGCCTGCATCAGTCAAATGAGCATAATACATTTAATAGTCTCAATATCTTGTCATTGGCAGGAGGGAAACAAAATTTTTGAAGGTGAGTCTTGGCACCCAAATCCCTCATTAAAACCTGTTAGTTCTCCAAGACATCTGGATGTATTTTATGCAACTGAACTTGCACATGAGAACGAACCTGGGTCTATGTTTATTTGCACCAAATCAGGAGTCACGGCAGTTCCCGACAGGGTCTTCCTTCAGACCTCCTCTCTCTCCACAAGATGCCCTGAGTACCCCCTCTTGCTGCCATTTTCCTATTTGTTTCCCACCTGTCCACCTGTTTCATTTCCTTCTTGCCTTCCAAGCCCAAGTACATCCCAGAAGACCTTAAATGCCACTACCAGTGACATTGGGAACATCAAGGCCTTTAAGGGGTGTTACCATAGTAGTACAGGGGATGTACACTGGTCTGGGGGCAAAAAATAGAGCACAAGGAGCATGGAAAACCTCTGTGCTGGGACAGACAGGAGAATACACCGACTTTGGGAAAATCCTCTTTTCCTGATCCATTTCTGCACCTTGAGCACAAAGACACGTTTTGTTCATAGTCCTGAGGCATAAATAAATTAAACAGCGCAGATTATCTCTGGAGAGAATCAAAGGTGAATTTGATACACAAGCTTTTACTAAGGAAAATCTGAGAGAGGTGACAAACACAACCATAGGCAAAGATTTTAAATTAATTTCCAAGCAGCCCTGTCCTAGAAAGTAATTGAAAACATACCCAGCTCTCTCAGCTATATAGGAGCCTTGCCATTCCTACACAAGGCAACTCCAAAACACTCCATATGGGATTGTGACCAGTCACATGACTTTTAATACCCACATGATGGCACTAAAATGGCCTATTAGATTTACAGTGTCATTAACCTCCCAAAATAAAATGAGAGTCTGCTCTGGTGAAAAGAAAAGAAAAAAAAAAGGAAAAAAAGTAAAGAAAAAGAAAAAGACAAAGATGAAAGAGAAAGAAGAAGAAGAAAGAAGAAAGAAGAAAGAAAAAAGAAGAAAGAAAAAAGAAAAAAAAGAAAAAAGAAAAAGAAAAAGAAAAAGAAAAAGAAAAAGAAAAAGAAAAAGAAAAAGAAAAAGAAAAAGAAAAAGAAAAAGAAAAAGAAAAAGAAAAGAAAAAGAAAAAAGAAAAAGAAAAAAAGAAAAAGAAAAAAAAAGAAGTAGCCTAACTGCCGCTGGGTTTCGGGTAACCAGTCCGTGAGGAAATGCTGACAGGGGTCACTGTGGCATAATCTTTCATTCAGCCCCAAAGCTGTCACATCCTCCCCAGATGTCTGAAACATAGATATAAATTTTCATTATCCAGCAGAATAGGGGCAGAGGTACACAAAATGATTTTTTTACCAATCAAATTATAGCTCATTGCCAGATTATGTGTAAACACTAATTTTGTGAAGTTTTCGTGTGGTCATTTATCTACACCCACAGTTAGTAGCATTGCTGAAGCTGAAGAAAAGGAATGTTCTTCAAATTACATTATTGTCTTCATAATCAAGTTGAGGACACATAAAAACTGAATGAAAAAATTAATGCTATTATGGAGGAACTGTGTCTTACCCAACTAAACCGTGAAATCACAGCATCTTTTTAATGAAAGCGGAAAGGATACACCCCGTTAAAAGGACTAGAAAAACATTGTTGGTGGTGTTTAAGACTAATCTGAGGTCTTTCATAGAACTCTTTAAAATCTCAGTATCTTCTCCAGGTGGACCGTTACTTCATCTCCAGCGCAGGGTCATGCCGGGGTGCAGCTCAGCAGCTTCTCAGGAGCCCTGCAGTGGATGCACTGTGGCAGCAGAGCCCGGGCGCCACTAGCCAAGGGCTCCAGTGGCCAGCCCAACGCTTGCCAAGAGCAAAATGAAATGTCCGCTACCTGAACCGAGGCAAACAAACAGTTTACGAGTAAAGATGGAAATGTATTTGTTACGGAAAGAAAAAACGGGTTGTGTCATAATATTTTACAATTCTTCAAGGCGAATTCAACTGAGTATTAGAAATACCCAGCTCTCCTAGGTGGTTAAGACCAATATCTTACTTCATGACCACCCCTGGTGACAATAACCACTGGCTAACTTGATAATCTAAACAGGCAAAATATTCCTTACAGGTGATTGCTTCACAGCACTGTAGAAACATACAGTTTGCTCTCTGGTCTTATTCTCTTTCAAAAAAGCTGAAGAAATAGCTCTGCTAGTGGCTTAGTGCACAAACCAAGGGAAAGTCACAAAAACGCCATGCTTCCTTTTTCCCTTGTACGCGAGACAATGATGTTCATACTTCTTCCTGCAAGACAATGACACCAATACGTCTTTATGTCACATGGAAGCTGCAAGGCAGGATCCCTGAAATGTCTTTGTAGAAGGCTGGTATGCTCAGAAATGCAAAGCCCACAGTATTATCTTGTTTATTATCTTGCTTTGGGACCGTACCAAATGCTCTGCAAGTCTGGATCACCATCACCCTGTTACGATGAAAGAAGTGCCTTCAGTTATGAACTACTCCGGAGACACCAGATTAGAGTTCAAAGGCTATTTCTTGCATTAGCAGTAAATGCAGGAATTCTGAAGCAAAGTGATATACTTAGTGTGAGCTTTTGCATATCACTTTGCTATTTTCCTCCATAACCGCTTTGCAGTAGTCAGAGCTACTGTTTGAACCTAAGCTCCCCATGAGTTGAAAGTTTGGGGCATGTTTATTGGATAACCCAGATTCTTTTCTATTAACCATCAGCAAACACTTTGTATATGTCACAAGCCTCCCACTCCCTTCCAAGAGACTGGGATTTGATGGAAGGAGGAAGAAAAACACGACTATTATAGATTTAATACATCCCCCGGAAGAAGCGAAGCCTGCCCAACGCCAATTTCAAACAAGGGATACTGAGAAAACTCAATATTCTCATTTAATCTGGGAAATTCCACTTGGAGAGGCAGTTTTATGGATGTCGAGAGCCAGATTTCCCGCTATAACACTCTGGCAGTGGATTTCTCCTATCTTGGACTCAGGCAAAGCTGACGGAGCCAGCTTGGCCACCTCCCTAAAATGGTGCTCCCCACTCTCCCACAAGAAAGTACCACATCAAAAGCTGCCCCAGCCGGAGAACATCAGGAAATGCGTTTGGGCAAGAGGCGTCTAAGCAACCCCACCCCCAGATCACACTCCCTGTGTCCAGGGACCTCTGTCTCGGGCCTACGATTTTATTAAAAAATCCCACAACAAATTCCTGCCTTTGGTACTATGCAACCGGCGCACAAAACGATGCTGGGTCTGCTTTAAATTAAAACAAAAGTTGTAGCAGATAGGATCTCTGATACATATTGAGTTGCTTTTCTCATCTGAGATTCTTCCTCAAACAGCTAAAAACAATTAGGATAAATGAGTAGATATAAAGGTCAGCAGTACAAACAATTCTGGGAAAACCAGATAGCTCACTGGATAGTTCCTTTACTTCCGTCACCGCAGAATGAATAGATACAAGTCCAAACGCACTCCCAGCAATCTGATTAGAAAGATATTCAGAGCTCCTAAATAGCTTTTGTGGTTTCATATTTTTTTTTTATTCCCTCGCTGAATTGCCTCTGTGCTGCCCATTGGCCACAGATTTGGCGAGGCCGAGGATTTGCTGTAGCAGAAATGCTGAGGGTGTTTTTGCCATCTTATGGCGGACGGTGCCGGAGCCCCTACGGGAACACCGACATGTGGCATTCTGGCACGTGAATGTCATTCCTTAGGACTATTAGTCATCCGCGTAATGTCTAATGACATCACTCTGGAAGGAAACAGAACAAGAGAAAAATCAATGGACAGCAGATACCTACCTATTATGAACTATAATTGTGCATTTACCAGTCTGCCAAGCCATAAATCTAGTCGTTTAAAACCCATTTTAGCATACATTCATATATGTTAGGAGGCTATTAACACAGGGGTGAATTATAGCAAACAGGCTTCTAAGCAGAGTCAGGATATGTATTTTTTTAAATAATTATAGTGTTCAGCACTGTAGTTAAGACTCAGAAGGGTTTTGTATTCCACCAGCTTTTATCCCTACCCAATCACAATGGCGATGAATAAATCGTCTCAGATTGCAACTTTCCATCCCTGAACCCATTCTTCGTAGCAAGTATCGATCACGGGGGGCAATCTGCAAAGCCCTCGCTAGGAGAAACTGGGAAATAATTATTGTATAGGGTTAGGGCCAGACTCGGTTCTCGCTGAAATGAGTGCAAGCCCTTTCGCTGCTTTTATTTTGTGTGGGATTAAACCATTTAAAATTCTCAACTCCAAAACAGAGAGGTTAGAAAAGCCTGAATTAGGCCTCCAGAGATGTTTGGGAGAGTGTTTGCCTTGGCCAACAGGCAGCGTTAATAATTCAGGCTGATGGAGGAACGAGCTGCTGCAAGTGGCAGATTACACACCGATAGATTATTAACAATTGTGCAAATACTTCT
Organism: Stercorarius parasiticus; assembly: GCA_013396915.1. Lineage (NCBI taxonomy): Eukaryota > Metazoa > Chordata > Aves > Charadriiformes > Stercorariidae > Stercorarius > Stercorarius parasiticus. The sequence goes on from VWZL01004392.1 coordinate 43,882, forward strand.
GCTGTGGTAGCTCAGAAAAAAAAAAACTTCCTTCTCATAGCAGTGGTCTGTCATGTAAGGAATCCTTAATAGGTTTTGTATGAGCAAATAATAATGATTTTTGGTCAAAAAAAATCAGTTTTTAAAGCACTCATTATGATGAGGAATTCATGGGAAATGGGTTTTAAAACACCAGAAAGACTTACTAATGATAGAGAAGAGATACCCATGGAAATTAGTACATGGTCACAATACCAACCAGAAAAGAAAAAGTAGTAGTAGTGCAGGAAAACTCAACTTTACATTTAATATTGTATCCCTCATTCACCCAGTTGAGTGAGGTGATTTATCTACCATAAATACCAAAGAGCTTTGGACACCATATAGAGAGTGCTGCTTATGTGCACGGCTCCGGATTCTTACGGCACTGGTCGACTTGGGTTCAGCCCTAACGCCTCTATAAGGTGTAAGTTGCAATCCCTAAATAAGTTAGTATCGATACATACGGGGAAATAAAACACTGTCCTCTCCCATTTTCCTCAGACTTCAGCCCATGGTCACCATTTTTTAAATCCTTCAAACAATAAATGCATACTCTACATAGTCTTCTACCAAAATGGCATGGTTTTTTTTCTGGATAAAATAATAAATTGTTTTAACTCAGAACAAAGGTAATCTAGCACTTCAGGAATACACTTTTGGCTTCTGCAAAACCTTAACCTCTGATTTAATCAATTTTGAGTCAAATTCTTAAAAAATAAAAAGAAACTCCAAAAGTTCAAGGTGATTTTAGTACAATTCTTTAACTTTTCTTTTTTTTTTTTCAATTCCACAGTCAGTGAGTGGTTTTGCCAGTGGTATCGGTTCTTCCAGCTGCTCATGAAAAGGTGGTAATCAACGGTCTCACAGTCGGATGAAATTAATTCAAAAATTCTATTACAGTTTTAAAGACATCTACGATAAAACACACATGAAGCTTATCAATTAACGACAGAACTAAAAGAATATCTCATAAATATGTGAATAACGAGGGGAAAAGGTGGCAAGGAAATAACAGAAGTTTTAGGAGACGTTGCTCCGGTCCTTCAGAGGAGCACGTACTAATTAAAGTGTTATGGTGGGTGCCATGAAAGCAGATATTTGTACAAAACATAATATCTATCTTTATTGCAGCATACCTTTCATGTAGGGTAGAAAAAGAAGAGAAATTTTCCTATAAATTTCACTGCTGCTGGAGTGAGCGGCTTGGTTTTTGTGACACCCACTCTATTTTTCTGTTATTAGATGATCTTCCCCTTCACGCCGCGGGACCGAGCGCGCAGTCTCCCCGCACACCCAGCCCCTTCCTCCCAAATACTTATCGCAGATTAATGAGGTGGTGCAGGGCCTATGGCTGACAACATGTGCAGGAACTCCGTTTCCACATGGTTAGCCAGAGTATGAATGCTTGCTTTTGGGGCCAACCATTTAACGGCAATAAATATTTACTTGCAGTATGTGAATTCCTAAGGTCATTTTGCAGCTCTAGCAGTTGCATTGCTGAGTGAGTCTTTCACTTGCGGATGCTTCTACGTGAAAGACATCATCTTGTTTTTTTTAAGTTTTAATTTTTCATTAAAATGTAGTGGGAAGAGTTGTTAATTAGGCATGTTGATCCCCAAATGCCAGCAGTTTTTTAAATCAGACCAAACTCCTTCAGAACCCTAAATACAGGTGTCGGACCCTAACTTTAGGCATCCATTTTTAAAACTTTTGGTGCGTTTCCTAACAGTTCTCATTGCCTTTTTCCCAACAGCGAAGCCCACCCTGAACCTTTTCATAGGTTTTCAGCTCCTGACTCGAGCACGAAAATCTCCAGGATTATTCTGTTCGTATCAGCAACCACGTCTGCATCCTAGCGAGGTGGCACCTCTTCTGCCGTGCCATGCCAAATACCTTCACATCTGTGAGGTATTTGGAAAGTATAATTGATATTTTTGCAATACATCAACTCTGGTCCTCAAGTCTGCTATTTGCTCTCTTTCCAAAGCATGCTACGAGCAAACCACAACAAGCATTTTCTTGGGAGCCAGTTTTAGCACTCGGGAGACCGATTCTGCTGGACCTGGGGACATCAGACAACCTAAACATTGTAGGATGGAATAAAATGCCAAAAGTGGAGCTGGGACTGGAGGGAGAAATATCTTCTGGAAATAGGCAGTAGAAAGGATTTACGAAAACCTTGGCTTGTGCTCTCCCATTATTGAACTGTTCCCAACATAAGAGTTTTATAATTATGTAAACATAGAACTAAAGAGTTTGATCCAAATCCCACTGAAAGACTCCTGTTGACTTCAGTGGCCCTTAGATTAGCCCCAAAAACTAAGAAACAACAAATTCTTGGGATATGAGCAGCATCACCTCCAGCGTGCCGGCATTCCCAGCTTGTGGTAGACTACTGCCATTCTCGTGTTACTGAAATTAGAAAATAAACATACCAATGCGATATCTAATATTTCCAGTAGATAAAAAATACAAATTCCAGCTTACTCCAATCTTTTCCAATTGCCAAGATGGGAAATGGTTTTATATTTTCCTCTAACTCCCCCAAACTGATTCCAATCCTTTCTAGATTTTCTACGAAGCCCTTAAGTGCAGGTCAATTTTTAACAAGCCCTCAACCTTTTGGCACCTTCTGTTCCTTTTCAGATCATTTTGATATTTTAGCTATTTCCTGGCCTGCTTTCAGTAGTGGTGTGCAGGTTTTCATATTCCGAGTTGTAAATAATTACGCTCTGCAGTCCCAGATTCGTCTTCCACATTCCAGCCGGGAGGAGATGGGCCAAATCATTTCCTGTTTTCTAAATACAAATGATAAATGCCCATATTTGACATAGCTTTCAGTAGTTTTCACGCTGGAAACTTTCCTGATGCTTCTCCCAGTGCGTGATATATAAGGTGCCGCATTTTATTGTGTGAATATTTCATCGTTCTGCTTCAATGGATAGCATCTCTTTTCGACGGTTTTTTATTCTAGAGGGTCAAAATGGTTTGCCAGTTGGAGGATTTAATATCCTAATAGAGGGCAGGAAGCAAGTAAAGCTATGTCACAGAGCAGACACTGCTTCCATTCTGAGCATGGTGAAGGACAATAATTATCACTCCACAGGGAGTGATTAGGCCTACTGAAGCTTGAGTGCTTACCCTTTCCTTTGCTGACCCTATAATCAGACCTGGATCTCGAAAGTTATGTGCAATTTTTAGAAGACAAAATCTTAAAGAAAGCACAAGTAGTTTTCATGTAGCGTATGCAGGATCAGACAATTCCAGAGGCAAAAACGTCAAGAACAGATATCTGCTGTAGAGGCTTCTTTATACTATATGCACGTTATACAATTGCTACTCTCTGTGTAATAACCTCTAAATAATTAGTAGGATGAAAAGAGAGTGAGTAATGGAAGAGGACAGAGCGGCAGTCGATACTAACAAAAAGTCATTATTTACCAGCAATGACACAGGTTGAATATTTTTTTCCTCTTTCTTAAGTATGCCCAAAAGAAGACAATAGCACCGTCTTAGGCAGCAGTCTTGCCAAAATATTTAACAAACACTAAGGTTTTTCACTAGCAGTCAGTGTAGCGAACAGGCCGGAGCACACTAGTAAGAATGAGAAAAGTAATCAAAATAGCAGTTCAACTTGCAAGAAACCATAGGACAGGCCGGTTTGTTTTCAGGGTCTTTTGTTTCTAGAATACCACTTATTTGCTCAACAATGTCAGATAAGGATCGAGAACGCAACTGTTCGGGGGAAGTCAAAATGTTCCCAATTCACCACTTTCTGTAGTCAATGCATTGAGGGAAAAGAGTAGCCCGCGTCGCAGGTAAACTGCGCTGCATTTACCACTTGCCCTTACCTCACTTCCTTCTGACAACAAATCGAGGGCCGAGCAGATAAGATTATAACCCATCTGCTCCATTTTAGAGTGACAGGTGTATACCTTTCCAAAGCCAAAACGCGAAAGCTCTCACTCAGCTCAAAGGCTGGCAAGGGCTATGCTTATGATAACTCTTTCCGCCCCCCNTTTTAGCTGCCCTGTAAACTCCTAGTTTTTAACCCTAAAAGAGCGTAATGAGATAAAGATGAAAGCGTACGAGTCATTGAATCCACTTGGAAGATAAGTCAGTCGATTATCTGTAACATCAGAACGGGCTCTACGCAGCCTGGAAGCAGCATCCTCCAGTCTTTTGGTACCTGCTTGAAACAACACTGAAATCATGATCTTTAGAGCCCATTAGTCTGGAAATCCAGACTCCTCTGCCAAGATTCAAAGAGTTGGTAGGGAACATAACATTTGGCCAATTTAAAATACTTGACAAGTTAGACCTGGGCAGGGGCAGCATTGCAGATTGGGATGCCACTGCCAGTATTTCTACTGCCTCCGGAGAGACTCAGATCACGGCTTTCAACCCCAATTTCTGAGAGGTCCTCCGGCAAACAATCACATTCTCTAGTCTCAGTCAAATACGTGTAGGAAAGTAGACAAGAAGCATTTGTCTGATGCCTTGACTCAGGATAGCCAGAGAGAATGAGGAAAAAAAAAAGTCCGTTTGGATGAAAAAAAAAATCTTAGCTCTGTTTAGGTGAGGAACAAATTGTGCTACTGTTTAATTCTTCTTTTGCCATTAACTCTGTTATCATATCGCTGGCAGTATTTCCCATTTCAACCTGCTCACCATATGTGCATACGCTTTCTGTGCTACTAATTGCTTCTTTTTGACAATATCATCTATACGTGTGCACACCATATTGCCTTTTTTATCACTCTAAGCCTATTAATGGCCAGACTTACAGTTCCCAGAGGAATTAATATTAACCAGCTCTCAAAATATTGTTCATGTCTTTCAAAAACTCCTGTCTTTTAGAGCCTGACTTTGGTTGTGTGTAATTGGGCTGCTGTATTTCATCCTCTGGGGCCTGGAGTCTTAACTTTTGAAAGTGTAGCTCAACAAAATTTATGAGAGTAATATTAATACCCAGGAAAGGCAAAACTTAGGCAAAGTAAACAACTCTTTGGTCGTAGCTGTTTGCTTACCTAGGGTCAAAATCTGCCCTCAGATATACATGTGCAAGTTCAGCGGGTCCCATACATACAGATTTCTGCGGAAAGAATTTGGCCTGAGATGACTTCAGAGGTTTCTTTGTCAGTCCCATTTCCCAGAGAACACTGAGCACTCCTACGTGCATACACCAGGTTGTACTCTTCTGCTAGAAAGAAAACATTTGTAAGGAGATACTCATTTACCAGTGCTCAGAGAACGTGACAGAATTTTGACTAGGAATTTTATACCCCTAGTTAGGCTTAAAAAAATAAATTGTATTAACACGGCACTCAACAAACTGTCCCCACGCTGCTGGGAACCATGCAAGGCAGATAACCAATGTGCAGCAAATGAGAACAGGGATGTGATTCACTCTAATTCCTAACAAGACAATCACTCTTAAGACTAAATAACACTCCATGTAATCTGGAGCAGGGGAATACCAGCCAGCAGTTCCTCATGGAACAAATATGAAATTAATATAATCAGTGTTTTAAACCAATTTCATCCTATACCTCTCTGCTGGGAGGCAGAGGAGAGGGAGTTAAGATGTCATACGTGTCATTGTGGGCCCTGATGGTGAAAGTAAATGGGTATAGCGTGTTGGCTTTGCCAACCTCAACTTGGGGTACCTAGGAGGGTCTGGGGGAGGTGAACCACTTTGCTCAAAGGAGTAAATTACTCCTACATAGCTACAGGAAAGCTATTGCTGGAGTCAGATGCTTAATGATTAGGTATTGAAGACCTCAGTGCTGCAGCACCTAAATACTTCTGTGGACCTGGCTTTAAATCAAAGAACCGGTGGCTTCTTGCAGTTTTGAACCTCTTTGTGCTCTTAGTCTGCATAAATTCCAATTTTCTAGGCAGGCTGTGAGTAGACACGGGTTGACATCATGATCTCGATCTCTCTCTTCAAGCACACAATGTTTCACACCACGCCCCACCTTTTCTGAGGGGGGTGGAAACTGGAGAAACGCTGAGATGCTGAAGTCTAATCTAGAAAGGATGCAAATGGTGTAGGCAAGATAAAGCATTTTGAGGACTACCAACTCCAGGAGCTAAAGCACTGACTTGCAATTCCCCTGCTGTCCCAATTGACAATTGTTTTCCCCTCTTTTTCTGATCAGGAGATGAGTCCCCTTCTCAGGGACCTAACTCAACAGAAGACAAATGGAAGACAAATTCCAGCAGTCATGTCGCTGGGTACTGTGGCTTATCACGAGAGCAAGGAAGCAGCTTAGGAAGGGAAAGAAGGCCTCTCTTTTTTTTAATATAGAGCCTAATTATTGTAATGGTCTTTTACACCATTACAAGGCGTGCCAATGCTAACTTTGTTCTGCTAATTGGTTAATGTCCTGTAGTAAAAACCGGACTTCATTGTTTTGTTTGAAGTCTTTCTGTAGAGAGGGATGACTAGAGGAAAGGAAGGGTGACATCGTTTTTCTTTGTATTTTTTCCTTTCTCTCAGCTCATGAGGATACCACAAATTTCTTGACTCTTTGAAATACAAACAGGAGAAAAGTCATCTCAAAACCATGGAAAGTCTAAAAGTGGCTATTTTAGATGAACTGACATCTTAACAAACATTGAAATTTTTTCTGTTTTTTATTTATTTAAAAAAAAAAAACCAGATAGGAAAGCTTTGCACATACAATTACAGATCCCTAAGGGACAAACCAGGAGTCTGAAGTGAGCGTGTGCCCTGCTGGCTCGAGCTGCTGTTAGGAAAGCACGCTGAAATGAGAATCAAATGGAAATGATTGTTCTCTGATGCAACAGTGTTCAAATGTGGAGCAGTCATCTTGATTGATCTGGTTTACATGTATACAAGAATGATTTTGCATGTAAATATGGCAGCAGAAGAGGTGAGGAGGACAAACTGATACTGACTCATACTAGAGAAATGAAACTAGAACTATTGGCAAGAGGAGAGGATCTGGCTCTTACTTGTCACAGCCTGCTGGAAATTTTGTGAGAAAAGCTCAAAATTCTTCACTGTCAATACCTATTCAAGCCCAAGATTGAATCAACCTCAATTAACCTGAAACTGCACCACCGCAGCCAGCGCCACAGCTTGATCTGAGCGTTGCCTGCTCAGCCCATCTCCTCTCCCGGGTCTATGCCAGGGAATGAAATTTCAGCCGCATTTTGATGCTGACGACGTTGGTATGGACCCGCTTGGGTGTGTGGTCCGGCCGGCGTGCAGGCTGCTCACTTTCATCCACTCTGAACCTTTCACTTGACTTTTGACCTTTCACTTGGCACTGTCCTGTCATTTCCTTGGTTTCACAAATTTTAGCCTTTCACTTGACCTGTGAACTGTGACCTTTCACTTGACCTCTGATCTCATAAATTCTGGAAGCTCATACACATAATCGCGGAACAAATAAACAAAGCGGCCGCGAGACGCTGCTGCTGAATGAAGCCCAAGGGGCCCGGGCGCAGGAGCCCAGCCCCGGCATCCCGCCTCACCCCGTGGACATGTCCCTTTGTTCCAGCTGGGACCGGCATCTAATCCGTGTGAAGCGCATTGTACTCTACCGCGACCATCCATCAGTGCTGGTGTGTTGTGTTGTGGCAGTAGAAAGGGATCCACAGCCTCCAACTTTGCTATGACCAAAAAATACAACTCAGCAGATCCTCATCCACAAATACGTGCAAATTAATCGTAACCTGTAAAGTCCTGGGAGGGTCTTATCAAATAAAATCACCAAAATGAGTAGAAGCCTATTGCCGTAGGCGTCGGATCCTCACCGTGAGAGGAATCAAATAAACCTCCCCTGAGCCCTTTTCCCCCTCCTTGTCAATGCTAATCCTAAAGGCTTCAAATGCAAAGCAACGTTCGGCCTTCAATGCAGGGTGACAGCCTACGATAAGGAAAGCTCATGGTAAGTCAGCTGGGTGAGATAACGTTCTCAGCTGTGAACAGGTCTGTCTTTACTGAATCCATAGCAGGGTTTGCACAACTGGATGGCAGAAACGGTGGCAAAGATTACAGCCAAATTTTGCAAAATGAATGAATTTCATATAAGAAGCCACAGAAAAGGGGAAATCTTACAGCTAGATAAAGTTTTACATAAGGGTAAGGTCTTCAGGGAGACTTCAAGCGCATCCATCTTCGTGTATAAGTAACCTAAAAGCGTGCAGATAGTTTAATAGTCTAGTCATTTGTTTTGTCTCTTTTCAGCAATCCTCAGATGAAAAATGCAGACATTGTACGCACAACTCATAACACTGCTAACCCCGAGCAAGCCCCAAACTGCATATTTTCACCTCCTCTTCTTGGTAGAGGGAAAGATAGAGATCAGAAGAAAGCCGTAAAAGAGATTGAAGGACACGTCTGTGGCTGGTGCCTTGAAAGCAAAGCAGCTTCTCTTTGGTATTGCAAGGACCTAAACCAGAGCAAGTGGCAAAAGCAGCTCATATGTAGAGTGTAATTGTACATGAGCAGGAAACAAGGTGACATGGGAGACAGACAGAAGCAGTGCCAATCTGCCAAGCCATCGCCGAGGAGATCTCTAACAAAAAGGAGCTGGGGGACCACTGATTTACTCTGACACATAATGTAATGAACCAGTGCATGCTGTCACTTTACTTGAATGCAGTGTGATTTTACATTTTGGAAGCAAAGTATTTTAAATTCATGGGAAGAACGACTATGCAGAGAAAGCCACTGGGTAGAGAGGATGGTCAAATCTTTGCATTCCTTCAGTTATAGTGAAAGATTTCAAAGTTTAAGGTGAAATTTTTCATGTCGCGTGAAACAAAGATCTCATTGCACAAAAGAAGCGCTCCTCCCTTGTAGGTGAACAGTTTTTGTGTGACTTTCTAATATAAAATCACTTTGCAAAGTAATAAAGTATACATGTTGCATTTCCAGAAATGCAGTCTTTTCTTCATTAGCCTCTTTAGGGGAAAGCTCGGGGCTTTTTTGTTTGTTTGGGAAGATTGTCAGGTCCGGTGGGGCTTTTCTCACTTACAAAAGCTTGCAGTATAATCTTACTGCACGCTCGGCTCTGCAAATTGATGCTGAAGACTATGCAACACTTGTATTTGTTCCAGGTTTTCTCTTACATGATTTTTCGCTTATCTTCCAGCTTGTCCGGAAATGTTAACAAGTTATTAGAAGGAAAAGACAAGTGGTATGAGTTGGGGGAAGGTTATTAACAGACTTTTCTGTAGGGAACCTTCCCACTGTGTTCGTTAAATGCTTTCATTAGTGATTTTATCACAGAAAGTAGGGGTGCGTAAACCAAAAGGGTAGAAAGTGCTTGACATTTAATGATAGAAATAGCAAGTTATCTGTTACAAACCCGAAACTCATCCTTCACCCTTTAGGACGGAGGAAGGCTCACGGAGTGGTGATTAGGGATGACTACATGGTATCAATGAGGCACACGTTGATAAGGGCCAAAGTGTATCTCCGATAAATTAAGCCAAGACATTGTTCACTCTATTACACAGCACATTGCTGGGATCTCAGGGACGCTACACGAAATCGAGTCACACACATTGAATAAAATTCACGCTGGAACAGGTTCACAATAGGGTTGCTTGGACAGACCGTCTATGAGAGGGAACCAAAGGAGTCTGAATTGTTTAGTTTAAGAAAACAGAAGAACCTGGCAATTCTTACCCAGCTCTGCTTCCCACCAACCTCAGTGGGAATAGAGGCTCTTGGTTTCCTGACATTACTGGAGGTTTTGTCCTGGAATACAATGGGAGCAGAATCAGATCTTGAAGAAGAAAAACAGAATTGGACCCAGAGGACTCAGGGCTGGGAAAGCCCCAGCACGTTCTGGTTTGAATTGAGCAGGGCTATAAAAGGCCAATAAAATTCATATTGAAATATGAGCTAAAAGAAGTGCATATCACTGAGTTAGGTTGGTCAAGACAATTAATTGAGTTTAAGTGTTGGATACATATATAACTTTTAAACATGCATTGAATTAGCTTAAGTAAGTCTATGTTGTTCTCTCGCGATCAAACCTGTTTGTTAAAAATCATCTTGCCTATAGAAATAGAGCAGTAAAGAGCCCAATCAACTTTTTCCCACGCTTTGGTTTCAGAAACTCTTTCACTACGGTGTCAAAAGACTGGAATCCTGTTTCCTGCCCCTAATTTCAATGATTCACTGCTAATTCAATAGCGGTGTTTTACTGTCTATATATTTATCAAGCAGAAAATACATTATTTTGTTAGACACGTTGTTCTATTTCCAAGATAAATCTCAGGAGTTAACTTTTATGGAAACCAAGAGGAGAGTCCAAGGAGGCCTGTAAGCACCTGAGTACTGTTTGCCTTTTTAAAACTTCCTGAATACGGTCAAAATTCGCTTTCATCCAAAAACAAATAAAGCACCATTGGCTGGTCCTCCTATGCTCAGAGCAATTAGAATCTAACAGCTATGATACACATCTGAATTCCTCTTGCTCCCAGTATTTAAAAGGGAGAGTTAGTTCTTGTTGCATAAACACTCCCATACACCTCTCAGAGCTCGACTATGAAGATGTTACATTCAGATCCTCTGCAGCAGTATTTCATAGAATCAGAGAATGGACAATTCTACACTTCATGTAGAATGGACAATTACAGCTTTTAGACACAGTACACAAAGCCACGGTCTGGATGAATATTGGGAAGCCAGTGATTAAAACCTGATGGGAATGTTGATTGGCAGAAAAAAACCCCATGAGATTTAGCAAATACATCCATTTGCTTACACCCTACTGAGGCAATGTGGCTGTCCTTAGGAGGGAGGTGGACATTAATTGCACGGCTATCAGCAGAAGGCGGCAGATGACTTCCTGAGCCGGGAATGGTGACAGGAGTGGGCCAGAGGTCTGGGCACGCAGGGAGCCGTCAAAACGTGGATAACATATTCTTGATTCAATTTAAGCAGCAATATTTGACTTTGAAAACACTGAGCATCTCTCTTATAGCAAGCAGGAACAGAAGCTGATTCAACTATGGAAGTTAAATCATTCAAGGATATTTCCTGGGACAATCTGAGTACACAGATACCTAACAGTTTTCTCTTCTATCATCTGCTGTTCCTTTTACTCCGCTTTCCCTTCCGATTAGAGCTCCAGCTGTAGGCAGAGCCATGCCAGGAGGCAGCGAGGCCCTGGGCACGGGTGTGCAGATGCGGTGAAGCATCCACAGAGCGGGGACCAGCCCGGATGCTCGGGGTGGGCACGCACATGGACCCCACTCGTGGCGGGTAGGTCCCACAAGCAATCACTCGCTCATGGCACACGGGATTTGGGGTCGTCCATGCATCCTCTGAGCAGTCCCAGCGCGGGACCCCTGTTCACCACGTCCCATCCGTCACACACCAGCTCTGCTCCCAGGCCCCCCCCCCAAACCCGGTCCCTGCAAGCCCAGCCCTCGCTCCAGCACTGACATAAAGTACAAATAAGTTAATGAAACCGCAGTATTTTTTTCTGCGCAGACCTGGACTATTTCAGCCACGAGCAATGTGAGCAGCCACAGGTGTTGCACTAAATAAAGTAATAGAAAGTGTCTCCATTGTAACAGTGGAAGCCCTGTTTCAAAAGCCCTCTCTGCTTTTTATTAGTAGTTGGATTCCTTTCTATCAGCAGTCACAACTGCGTTTACCTTATTTTTCAGCAAAAACATCTTGCTAAGAAAAGATCTACTAAAAATTACTACTGCTTTTTTGGTCAGTTTGTACTTGAGCAAGCTTTCAATCTTTTCACAGAAGGGGAGAACATAAACTTGTGATTCAGAAAAGAGAGGAAACCAGGGGTTACAAAGGTTGGGAGGCCAAGTAGTATGAAACAGACCCCCTCCGTCAAGTGAAAAACTTGGCAGGATAACTAGAAACAGACCAACCCTAAATCCAAGGGTTCACGAGCAGTAACATAATTAGCTGGAATAAAACTAATATTCTAGTGTTAAATTTCACCTCAACACAGAGCAGTAGTTATTAGGGAGAGACCAGTGAGAATGAGGAAAGATGTGTTTCATTTAAGAAATTTACGCCAAGCGGGAAAGCACACATGGGGTTATTTCCTAAAAAGTCCATTTGGATGCTCCGAGGGAGTGCGGTCGCATCGGCTGCCCAGCTCCGAGATGGACGCCTTTATCAGCTCGGCCCAAAGTGTCTGGTAAAGCCCGGTCCACCAAAATCCTGAAACATTTGTTCTTGGGAAAAGAACCACAAATACATTGGAAAAAATGTTGAACAGGAAATGTTTGACCACTGCTACATCACAAGATATCAAAAGAATTTCACATTGGCTACTTCCTTCGCTGGGGGAGCAGGGTGCGCTTGGCTTGAAAATAAAATGGCCCCAGAGACCCCACCAAAACCCCCCCAAAAAGCTGAGGTTTCAGCAATAGTAAGCACACTTTCTGTTTTCCTTAATTAGCAAAATAGGAGCAAAACCTTCAATGACAACGCGCACAGCGAATATCAGCGCTGAGAGAGGAGATAAACAACGCTAGCGATCTGCGGATAGCGCGCAGGAAATTCCATCCATCTGATGAGCTGTTGGCTTAATGAGCCGCCTTTCGCATGTCAGCGGCCAGCGAAAGGCCATTTTCTCTTCTACGGATTTCCTGGAAGGGCAGGAGGAAAGGCAAGGCAAGGGGCAAAGGAAAAGCAAGGTTTTTGGGAAAGGGGAGGCCAAGCTGCCCTGGGGCAGGGCAGAAGACGCTTCAGCGCAGAAGGAAGCGGCAAACCTGTTGCTGTCTCGAGACAGCCGGGGGTGTGTGTCTGCCTCTCAAGACATAAAGCATTACAAATTCCTAGCTGCTCGCAGCCTTGTCGCGGCCTCGCCTGGGGCAAGCCGCGTATGGTTTCTTTTTGAACAAGCTATCTTTTAACACTCGCAACCGGGGTGATTTAACAGAAAGAGAGCGTCTCAATTTTTTTTTTTTTTTTTTTTGCCAGCGACGTCCCCCCCTAGACTCTACCCAAACAAAGCTACTAATGTGTGGTCATTTTCTTGGCAGCGCGGCTGCGTGCTGATAACGCCGCTGCCTGCTATTCTCCCAGGAGCTGGGCTGCTGGAAGACGGCTCCCTACCTCATCCCCTGATGCTTCTGATGCGGGTGATCCTCCGACTGCACGGCGCCAACCACAACATGCTACCCACCGTGAGAGAGCAGGACACAGGCTGCTCTAGTCAGGAGTTATCGTCTATCATACTGATTGACGAAACCAAGAGTGAGCAGAAAAAATAAACACGAACAGAGGCTGCAGTGTATGGGGCAGTCAGCTGGGAGTTTTAGTATTTGGCCTTGGTGATCCTACTCTCATGGTAGGTTATCTTTTCCTTGTGCTATCATTTATCATAACTTTGAGGGCCAGAGGGAGAAACAAACCTACAATTTTTCTATTGGTTACATTCATTAAACTCTTCTTTTTTTAGCACTACTTCCTTTGCCCCTAATAACAATCCCACCCCCTCGATCTGTATTCCCTAAAGAACAGTGAAATCAAATCTAAGTACAGTCCTCCCCTTTTACTCCTATTACAGCAATAGAGCATTGCAAGCAATTAACCTCTGTTATTCCATCAGATCCGGGACTCAGCCGCACGCTCGCCCAGCAGCGCCTCGCCGCAGCATTAACTCCCGGCTCGGCTCCCTCCGTCCCGGCCCCTGTCGTTATTTGGGCATCGAGATGGTGGGTTTGTCACGACCATCCCCTTTTTTTAAATAAGGCCAGTTGACTTGTGCAGGCACAGCCCAAGTCCTGTATCGGGGTTGACAGCCACCGTAAAGCACTCCCCGAAGCGTCAGTAACAAAGATGATTTGTGTGGGGCTTGCAGTCGTCCCTTCTTCTAATAGCTTTCTCATTCCAAACCCAGAAACACCGAGCAGAGAGCAGCTGCTTAAAGCTGATACAAGCATTTCTTCTCTCAGCAGGCCATTCTTGCATAACCATTTATTTTGCAGAGTTTTAAAGTGCCTGAAGGATTTAATTATGTACATAGACAACCCCTATAAACCCTATTCTAGGCTTTTTATTGACTTTTGTGCTGGGCAGCTCTTAGGCATTTCAATTAAGTGTTTTTATAAGAAAAGCAACAATATAGTAAAAGAAATATATTCTTTATAGATAGTTCCAAACAGTTTGTGCTGATCGAATAAAGTTTATTTAATTGACGAGGATTTAGAATATCTTACGCTACAGCTTGGAATACACGGCCGTTTGGACCGTGGATCCGTCTAAAGGGGCCTGCCAGGACCACTTAGGTACCAGGGGAAAACAGCTTGGATCTGATTACTTAATCCTAATAACGTGTTGTGAAACTTTAGGAGACTACCTGTCATTTAGCGGCATGCTTAAAATTGAAGTGGTAAATAGCTGAGAGTCAAAGTTTGGCTTTGTCTCAGTCGGGGCTTTAGGGAGCCCGGAGCAGGATAGAAGAAATGTTCCCAAATTTTCCGGACAGGCCAACGTCGCCTCTATCTGCTTTCTAAACTATTTCCAAGGCTTCTGCAAACCCGCCTTCATTACGGGGGAGGATATTTCAGTCCCAGCAGGTGGCCAACAGGAGAGCAGGCCTGTTTGCGAAATATGTAATACTCTTTTCATATACTTTAACCAGAAATGTGCACCTCAACAGCCCTCCTAACCCTTCTAATTTCCCTTTCTCCTCCTAATCTGCTCTGCGAGCCATGAGCATGCATTAAAATCTCCCTAAAACATTTCACCCGGAGGCAATGTAATTCCGCAACAAGCAACCAACATTTCACAGCTCTGGAGTAATAGATTAATTTGAACCTAATGTTGCCCGTCGTTTACTGCTCCAAATGTTCTGGTGTAGACATAGCCCCGAGGCGCAGCGCTGTGGCATGCGCGGCTCCTGGAACCAAAGCTACAGTTGGCTTCACATCTGTGCATCACATTTGCCATGTGCCTCATTATCCCGCGCCCCACTGTGCCTACCTGTCCCAATCAGCTTCTCAGCCACAGGCGAGCCAATTTTTATTTCCCTCCCCCNTCTCCTTCTCACTTACTAAATTTTTGCGAGACCTCTGCACCCAAGCAGTAGGGATTCCGCGCATGTGAACCTCCGAGCTTCTCTAGGTTCTTAATTCTCCATTAGGAACAGGAAAATTACAACATTAAGTCTCCGACATGTCACTGCATAAATTGTACCATTTGCAGAATCTAATATAAAGTCGGTGACTAAGCACATAAGCATGTAATAAAGAGCCGAGTTGTTTGTTTTGACTTTAACAAGTTCGGTCTGCATCAATTATCTGTAAGTAAAGAAAGAGTAATTTCCAATTCCAGATAAAAACCCTTGTCACAGAAAGAAAAGATTATTACATCCAAAATCAAAACCAACTGTTCCCAGAAGTTTAAAGAGCCAGCCTCTTAAAATTCATCAATACAAGAACAAAAATACGTATATTTGTGTGTTCATATGAAAATAAAATCAACTTTAACAGCGAAGTGTGCCTGTTTTAGCATTTAAAGCTCTGCGTTTAATTCTCTATTTATAGCAACATGTGCAAAAAAGGCACGCTGCCTTTATCTCCAGCCACTACAGAGTAAAGAAGAGAAAGTAAAATGCACTCTCGAGCAGGAGCAGGGAATTATCTCAAACCCAAACATATCAGTCTCTGAAACCCAACAGCTCATCACCGCATTAAAAGGTTACATTGTTTTCGCTTCAGTGTACGAAGCACTTGAGTTTGCTTTAAGTTTATATCCTTTGGACTTCTTCCAGCCAGGAGGAATTAAAAATGCTTTTGGTCTAACAGCGCAACGTTCATCCTCTTCAGAAGACGCAGAGGGAACTGGAGCCTAATGGACATTATGGTCCGTTTCCTTCCAGCAGCACGAAGAGGCCTCGATATAGGTTAAAACCGCATTTGTACCTACTTACAGCCCCTTCAGGCTGGAGGGGGACCTGACACGACTGAAAGCCCTACATCCAAGTACTATTAAATAGAATAAACACTTGTGGCATAACTGAATTTCTCTTCCTAGGAGATCCCCGGGTTCTTGCTGAAAACTTCTCCCACCATCATTTTTAATGGCAATTTTTAGCTGCCCTTCCCCGAGTAGCTGTCAATTCTGCCACCAGTTTTACCTGCTGCACTTCACGAACTGTATTAGATTTGTACATAATTCCAACACACACACACATACACTCCTAGCACATTTCATTACATGCTTGAATTAATTTATTCTATATGGAATTTGTTACCTTTACAATAAAAAAAAAAAAGTAACTATTCATTATTGAGAGCAGACAGATGGAACATGTTCAATTTAAGACATCAATAAGAAGGGAGGAGGGGGGGAAATCTTATAATCCGTGTGGCACAACCTATTCCATCTGGTACTTCCAACTTGTCTGCCAAGAGTTTTTTCCTATATAAAAGTGAACGTTTCTCTTTAGAGTTAACGGAACATTCTTGGGCATTAAGACTCTGCATCTGATTTATAGATAACAAGCAACAACACACACTTAACATACAATATTTTGAAAGCCTAATCTGTTTCATAAGGTAAAGGTTCTGGGCTTGACCTAGGAGAAAACAAAACACCAAAAAAACCCCCACAAAAAAAAGCACAAACTCCAGGAAATTGTGTTTATCTGAAAATGTTATCTAGGCAGTCAGAACAGAAGCTGCAGCTCTTGCTTTAATGAACCATGAAAGTGATTCAGCAAACCGTTTTGGTCTCTTAAAAACAAATATTAAGCAACATCAATACTAAATTATACAACAAAAAAATGTTAGCGATCTCTCAACAGGAAGAAAGACCTTTTTAGAGCATTCCCACCAACATCCAGCATCCAGAAGATAATGCCAAAACTGCGAGGTTTTGACACGTGTCAAAATCAATTTTAACTGTTGGTTTAAAGGCGGCTCAATTAATTCCAATTTATTTCCAATGGACGTTAAGATAATGGAGCTAAAGTAATCATGTTTCATAATACATCCAACATTACATTCCGAGAGTATTTAATTAAATAGGTGGGCTTTTTTTCCTAGTGTCTTTTTGCGAGAGCACTAAATGCACATTTTTCATATGCTTTATTTCCATTCTTGAAGCGTGTCCCCTAATTCCTGCGGTGCTTTGCATTAAGCCGTCTCATTATACCAAAGACATTATGTCACTTCTCTGTTTATGAGCACGCTGGCCCTCAGCCCCAGCAATAACACCCGGCCACAAACACCCACTTCTGGCAACCAGCCTAATGATGAAAAAGATTGTTTCGAACCAAAAACGAAGAGGAATTCAATTACCCACCTAAACCTTACAGGCACGGAGGAACAAGTTAATTTGGTATAATGATGTACCAAGGGTTCACATTTATCTTTTAAATCTTAGGGAGAGATTACGTGTGTTCAGCTTGGTGGCCACGGA
This sequence comes from Stercorarius parasiticus, assembly GCA_013396915.1. Taxonomy (NCBI): domain Eukaryota; kingdom Metazoa; phylum Chordata; class Aves; order Charadriiformes; family Stercorariidae; genus Stercorarius; species Stercorarius parasiticus. Next base: position 61,310 of record VWZL01004392.1, read on the forward strand.
AATGACTGGTCACGTTGGAGGGCTGCCGGGTCTCACGTGGGTGCACTTGGTATGGAAAAGTAAAACAACGAGCATCTGCCTGGCGTATCCGATGACTACCTATCACCTAGCTTATCTCTAGTACAGAAAGAAAAGCATTTTCATTGCTAATTTTATGGGATTTGGTTGCAAGTGTGTAATATTTGCTTTCTTTGAACCCCACCAACTGTTCGTGTGTTTTAAGGAGAAAACTATCTGCAGAGGGATACGTTCCTCTGTGCGGGGACCACTCAGGGATGTGGTCTGTGCCAGCTGTTGGACCTCCGATCCCACCACGATCAGAGGGCTAAACCACTCCTATCTACATAAAACTGGATCAACCATGATTATCTCAGTGGAGATATTCAGGATTTACCTAAATATAAAAGAGTTCAGCCTCAGGGGGGTTGTGTGGGGTGTCGGTGGGAGAAGCAATCCCATCCTGGTGCTGGGGCACAGGGACCGGGGTCCTTACCCTGCAGCATCCCACCCCAGGGAGGCGGGTGGGAAGGATGCACAGGTGAAGGAAAAAAGGCCAAGGAATAATTGTGAGTATGTTTGAAAACTAATAATATATTTATTTTTCCCTTTTTTAACAGCTTTTTTTTTTCTTCTTCTGACTTTCAGTCAGAGTTTAAGGCCAAAAGCACCGCGGGATCTTTTTCCCTCGCTAAAATTATTGCATGCGGGAAGACATTTCGTTCCTCCCGACGTAGGCAACCCGCAGACGGTTAAAGCTGCGGCGGGGCAGAATGAACCGTTCTCCTAAGAGAACCCTCCCTGCGGTGGGGGGCGCGGGTCCGGAGGGGCAGGAGGGCCGCAGCCCCGCAGCCCACTCCCCTGGGTCAGGGCGTGCTGGGAGGGGAAATAAGCTACAGAGCAGACAATTTTCAGCTTGACTGGTTTTACTTTCTCTACCAGGCCTCACGAAAACAAACTGACAAAACAAAGGACACAAAATTAATGACCCATGCCTTCTGTCAATTGACTCTTAGTAACAGTGGCTAGTTCACCTTAATTTTTTTCTTTTTTTTTTTTTTTTTTTTCACTTTGAGCAAGTCCCCGTAGGCAGCGGTTAAGGTTCATTTAAAAATTCTTCAAAGGCATCGTTTGGTTTTCATTAATTTGTTAACTGTAGTTTCTGCCGCTCGCTGACAAACAATGAAAAGAGTTTACCCAAATTTAAAAAAAAAAAATAAAATACAACCCTTCTTAGTCACTGCACGTGTTTTTCCAGTAATGTTCATAAATAATGGCATATCTATATTCCGGGGAAAGACACGCTATTCAGTGTTTCGCCATCTCCTCAAAACATTTTGCCCTCTTGATTTCCTTTTGAAACACCATTATTTATAAGGCTGAAGTTTCCCTTGACAGCTCACCAGAAAGCAAAGTTACAACAAACCTTTTATACTGAATATACAGAATATATATATTCTGAGCTGGGCTTTACTCACATTTTCAGCAGAGGTGGCTTTTCTACCCTAATAAATACCACTTTAAAAAAATGCTAATACCTAGATCTCTCTTGCACGGCACCGTGTTGCCCAAACCTTGCTGCAGTCACACGGTTTCCCCTTTTATAACCCCTGGCACCTGGGGAGAAGGTGCCCGACGCCCCAGCCAGCAGCATTCACGTCCTTTAGCCCTGCATAGCTAAAGCGCTGCACTACTTTTTAAATATTTACCCCATTATATAAATGTCCATTGAAGGGCACTTACATAAACGATAAGCGCTTACAGCAAACACATTTAGAGAGCAGGATCTGTGGTATGCAGAAGAGATAAGGCCATTTCCTGCAAATCCTTATTCACAGAATTAGTCCTTAATCAGGCAAATAGAGCCCCTGATATCACCGGGATTTCTCACGTGAGCAGGGGTGGCAGGATTGGGCTCTTAACGGGGCATTTTAAAAATTCATCTCTCTTCCCAATGAAACCCGTGAGACCTGCTATTGATTTTGGTGGGAGCACAACCATCCGGCTGCGCATGTCCTAACCAGCAACGTCCATATTGTACAACCCAGTATCCTCCTCCTTTAAATATTTAGTTACGCGTGTAGGTAGATTAGCACCATCACTCACCTAGAGGCTCTTTTTGGTTTATAAAATGCTGTGCTCGGTGGTCATCCATATACAAAATAATTAACAGGTATGTCACGCGCTAAAATATATCCAACATAAAAGAGAGCAGTCAATCAAGGAAAATAAAGGGCATGGAGATGCTTCTTGCCACGGAAGGAAACCTCATGAAAGAAAACAATGTATTAAACAACATCATCAGAAAGTTTTAGGCATCTAGTATAAAAGCTAGAATACTATGGTAGCCCTACGCAGCTTTACAATAACCTGGTGAGAGTCAGAAATATCAGCCTGGTTTTACAGGTCAGGGGAGTGAGCCGGAGCGGCGGCGTGTCTCGGAGATGCTGGTTCCAGCCACCAGCAGAGTCACCCCAGCGGTCATCGCACCAGGCTGGGGACGGGGCCAGCCTCCGCGCGGGGCAGGACCTGCCTCTGAACGAGAAATTATACCCAACGCACCAAAGGGATATGAGAACCGGGATTGCCAAAAAGTCTATTTTCAGCCAGCCTAACTCACTACCCGCTATCTATAAACTTCCCGGAAAGTTACAAAATATTATAACGCAGCTCATTTAGTGCTGCTTTTCGTGCTGTTTGTCAGCATTTCCATTACAAACCTTTTTATGGGGTTTATAACTCAGCCACAGAAAAGCCACTTCAGACCGAAAGTTGGCATATGGCTTCCCAATCTGGGAGCAAGCGACTTTGTCGAACTAACCAAAGTGTGGGTTATCTCCCTTTATGTTCTAGCAAAGGGAAGAGCCTGGGAAGTTTGCAAAATTAGCAGGAGCTTCTACTGATATGGAGCTGTACGTTCTTGTCCTGTTTTCTGTAGCCTTAGCATACAAGTTATAAATTGCTGATTAAATATTTTTTTTTAAATTTAAATTATAAACACGCACAAATGCGATCCCTCTCTTGGCTATTTTTGATGAACCAGGGAAATTTTGTCACCTTCCCAACAGGGACTCAGCTGTTGGTGATGGCTACGGGGACGGGAAAAAGCCAAAAAAGCTTTTTATTTTTTTTTCATAATCTACCTGTTTCAGCCGGGTTCTGTGAATCCCAGCATGTTGGTAGACAAATACGGAGCCATTGGTTCAATAAACAAACAGTAAAACAGAGTAGCTTCCTTTCTGTAAGTCCCAAAGCACTCGAGAAGAGGCACATCTACAAGTAACTTTATTTTACAAGAATGTAGCGATAGGACGAGGGGCAATGGTTTAAACTAGAGCAGGGCAGGTTTAGATTAGCCATTAGGAAGAAGTTCTTTACAGTGAGGGTGGTGAGACACTGGCCCAGGTTGCCCAGAGAGGGGGTGGAGGCCCCATCCCTGGAGACATTCAAGGCCAGGCTGGATGAGGCTCTGAGCAACCTGATCTGGTTGAAGATGTCCCTGCTGACTGCAGGGGGGTTGGACTAGATGGCCTTTAGAGGTCCCTTCCAACCCAATGTGTTCTATGATTCTATTGTATGATTCTAAGAAGGCTGAGGTCCCTTGAGGCTGCTCTGTAGTCAACTGTACCCTATAGCTTCACAACATGAAGTTTCAGCAGGAACCAGTAAAGAGGCGCAATTAGACAAGCTAGCAGATGCAAAGTCCACCCAGGGCTAAAATGAAAGATATCACCTCCGTCTTGGATCACCGGAAACCAAAATAGCATCTCAAGGGAAAGGTTGCTCCATCCTCACCCAATACCTAAGACCTTTTCCTCAGCATCTGTTACTGGTGTTATCTGAGATACGGGAATGAATGGCTTTTTAGATAGACATGATTTGAGCCTTTTCTTATGTCTTTTGTGCTTTCTTACGTCTTTACGCATATGCAGGGCTCCGCGGCCGCCCAGGGTCGCACAAGGTGCTGGCGGGGAGATGCAGAGGCACTCAGTGTGCAGGACTGGTCCCCAGGCTCAGGGCTGCTGGCAGTGCTAAGGGGCACGGCAGCAAGGATGGGGGAGACAAAGGCAGCCACCGGGAAGGAAAAGCTACATATATCTCTTAAAAAAAATCCACAGGTCACAAAAAATAAGACTCAAGAACTGCCCTGGCAAACTGAAATCCCCCCACGTGCCCGCTGCAGCCCCAGGCAGGTGGAGGGGCTCAGCCTTGCACGGAGGCAGAGGTGGCCATCAGGGCTTTTTTCTCCCTCTTTTCCAGTTGGAGAGTCACCTGCTTCAGCCAGGGTTGTCAGTAAACCACACACCATAAGACATCCGCAGGGCTAACAAATAGTTTCTTCCACAGCGAGACAGGTTTTTTATTAAACAGAGCTGAGCGGGAGCTCAGATGTTGTGTGTAGGAATGCAGAGGCCACGCAGAGCAAGGTAGACCAGAAAAACTGAAAAAAGATACTAGGATATTGCCACCGTAGAAAAAAAAATTGGCTCTGTCTGTCCATTAAAAAATGGCTTGAGCACAATACTTAAAATTAAAAGGGTTTTGCATATAAAGGGCTCCATGTCAACAAAACACTGATACGTCTGCTCCTTTTTTTCATCTATCTACGGCATTCATACAGTGAACGGACACACACAGCAGCCACTGAAATAATGTGATATTGGTTTAAATGATCACTGGATTAGGCCTTATGGTCTCTATTCAGCAAAGCGTTTAAGCATATGTTTAAGGTTAAATACATACTTTTCATGCTTAACTCTATAGGGATAAGCTTAAGCATATGCACCAATTTAAGCAGATACTTAAGAGCTCTGCAAAATCAGGATGGACATGCTCAGACATGTGTTAAGTGCACAGTGCTATTTAACTGTTGCCTCGTGTAAAATCTCTGGAGAATATGCTAAATAATGGAAAGTGCCCGTATCCCGTGCACAAACTCTGCCCAGGGCAGATTTTGGCCGATACCCGTGGGTGCACGCAGGTGGGTCCCCTGGGAGCACACGCACACGCCGCGCGGGCCATAAAATCTGATGCTGAGAAGTTGCTGCCCAAGCGCTGGGTGGTCTCTGGTCATGCTGGAGAGGTGGTTATTTAATACCATTTGTAATGGTTACGCGGGGCAGGTGGCGGCTTACTGAAGATGGGCTGTAGCGCAAATGTTGCCGTACGTTAATGCTGGCGAAGCAGAGAGCTTACTGTGCAGGATTTGGTACGAGACAGGAACTGCGCCTTCCAACTCACTTGGAAAACAAATTTTGCTCTAAACTTAAGGTCATGATATTTTTAATGATGCACAAGGATGTAAAAAGCAATCATCAATTTTGTTACTCAAAGAGTTTTTTTAGGATTTTTTTTTTTTTTATCTGTTGTGTCTAAGGTGTAAGGGAGAAAATTCTTGATGGTAGAATTTGGTAAATGCCAAATCTTTAGCCTAAATTATTTCTAGAGTTGCATGAAATAAGGTTTTTTGCAGAAAGTTGAGCCTTATCTAGTTTCACCAGGTTATTTTAAAGCTCAAATCAAACCAATATAAATAACGGGTAGAATTACTAACCTGCAGGGAATGTCATCACAAATTTCCTGGAGTTCTCCATGTAACTATAAGCATGACTGGTCTATTTACTGAAAGTAGTATATACTGTATAATGTTCGCTGGAAACTCATGTAACTAATGCAATATGATAACCACTAGGGTGCTACTGTGACGTAAAGGATATATTACAATTTTATCCAATTCAAACAGGGAAAAAAATGCTTTTAATCGTCCTGCCCTCTAAACAAATACTTTGTCTGTTCTACTGAACTTGAAATTCAAGGTTATGTATAAGTCATCCTGCAATAAAAATAACGTTATGGAATAAACAAGACTGCACAGCAATATGATTTGAGTCTTCAATCACTGAATTTTTTGGAAATATTTATATGAAGTGAATGTGCTACGCGTGCCAGGATTTTTTATGATTCTTACAACGCAGTTGCAATGCGTCGTGTATTGTTATGTGCAAAAGCTCTGGTGACAAGCACATAGATTCAAAGTGCCGAGGCTGGCTTCGGCAGAAGGAGATGTTTCATCGAGACGATAGGTTTAGCTTTGCAGAGAGCGGCCCCGCTGCAGTGCTGTCTCAGCACAGCACGGGGATGCTGGCGGAGGCATCTCCCACCCATCCACAGATGGAGGGACTGAGCCATCCATTCTCCTCCCACACGCGTGGGATCGGAGCAACCCCCCCGTTGGCAAGTTGAGGGCATCACAGCTCGTGCACAAATGCCGTGACAGAAGCAGAACATGCAAGTAGAAGCAAATCCTTCCCTTGCTGTCACACTGCAAAATGTGGGGAGGTCGCCTATCCTGTAAAGGTGGAATCTTGCCTTGCTTTGCACTGGACTGGTGAGATTCAAAGGGCACCGTGTGGAGGGCACGACATTCCTAGCACTGGACTAGCCTCTGAGGAGGCAAAATTACATTCTGCCTTGGGTGCCTTTAATAATAATAACAAAATAAGTAAGATAAGAGCCAGAAGTTTGTATTTAGCTCGTCCTCTCTAACACTTCTTCTTTCCAGACAGAGACCACTTCGACATGGCCAGCTCCAGCCAAAGCCATGGCCACTTCCAGCGACGGGGACAGCCATCCTACATCTGCAAGTTACCACCTTCCTGGAGTTTTGGCAGTGCTGCCCTCCTGGGGTGGTCACTGCCAGGGAAGGCTTTAATTCCCTCACAAATTGCTGCCCGGGACAGTCCCCCGCATTTACAGTCATTTTAAGTCTTTTGGATCATGCATGAAGATAAGGAGGCACCTGAGATTTAGACAGGGAAAGCAAATACCTCTATCAATTTATTTTTTTTAATGGGTTCTCCCATTTCAGTGGAAGTAAGACACATTTCTAGGTTCTCCTGCCAACCTAGGGTCAACTCCATTTTCCGTTCACAACGTTTTTTAAGCATGTGATATGACTTACTAACTCCCCTATTGCTGGTAAGAGGCAGCACCTACTTGGCACTCCCAGCTGAGGGTTTGTGAGCTGCCCCGTACCAAATGCCAACGAAGGCAAAGTGTTCTGCAGAAAAATGCTCCTTTTCACTCAAAATTTTTGGAGCCTAGGAGGATCGGACTATTAGGGAGTACTGCTGCCATCACCCTGCTGAGAAACACATCCAGGGCAAGGCAGATGTTCCCCATGGACATTTCTGGAGAAGTCTGGAGAAGAGAAGGCTCTGGGGAGACCTTATAGTGGCCTTCCAGTATCTGAAGGGTGCCTACAAGAGAGCTGGAGAGGGACTTTTTACAAAGGGCATGTAGTCATAGGATGAGGGGTAATGACTTCAAACTGGAAGATGGTAGATCTAGATCAGATATCAGGAAGACATTTCTCACTATGAGGGTGGTGAGGAACTGCAACAGGTTGCCCAGAGAAGCTGCAGCTGCCCCATCCCTGGAGGTGTTCAAGGCCAGGTTGGACGGGGCTTGGAGCAACCTGGGCTGGTGGGAGGTGTCCCTGCCCGGGGCAGGGGGTTGAAACTAGATGATCTTCAAGGTCCCTTCCAACCTAAACTATTCTATGATTCCATTTCATTATCCCTTTCTCACTTTCCACAAGGGCTTGTGAAGAAAACAAAAAAAGCGACTTAGTAAAGAGGCACCTGTGAGCAGGTGTAGGAACGCTCCATGTAGCTACATGATGACAGGCACCAGGTAAAAAAAAAAAAAAGTATATCAGGGAATGGGAGCGTTCCCCTTCAGATACACAAGGGACACTCACCCTTCACTTGACATCATCCTAAATGCACAGGAGAGTATCCGGTAGCACAAAAATAATGTGTTGTCATTCTCTGGGGCTTAAAAGCATCACCCCCCACTGTTGCTCCACTGTAGGAAGTGATGTGCTGCTGTCAGCCACCAAAATCAATGTGATGCAAGCGATGTTCGGCAAAGCAGGCTCACGCCGCCCATGGACACGTGCAACGCTCAGCAGCAGGCGACAAAGTGCTTGCCAGGGCAGGATCGTATTTTCCCTTGGCTCCTAACCACACGACTCCACTGCCAACATAAGCTTATGGATGTAAATCCATGCTAACATCTCTGGGAGGGGTCAGATTTGGGTAGCACCCGCCGCAAAGGGCCAAGCCCTGCTCTGCTCCCCTCCCATCGCTGTCTCCTCTTTCCCCATCCCTCCACGAGATCCAGGGGCGCGCTTTCTCCTCGAGTCTTATCGCAGTATGCGAAGAAACAAGCCAAGCCAAAACCTTAAGGTTTGCTACCAGAAGCCCTCATCAGAATATACTATGTGTCTCATAAAATAAACATGGTAATGAAAACCGTTTTTACCGTAGCCCTCAAACCTGCGAGCATTAGCAGCTGCTTTCTGTAAAGCCGGTGTTGATATTAGGGGGAGATAGACATCAGCCTGGGAGATGCTGTGCTCGGCCTTTTCAGGGTTAACCCACCTTGGCTGGAATTTAGCCGTGCTTTGTAATGCCACACAGACAGTGAGTGTGTACATACAAGTCAAAAGCTCTAAATAACTAATTTTGAAACCCAAATCGGAGTTTTAATTAGATGCCCCTTTTTCGTAAACAAAATCAGACTGTCTTGTGCTTGCTTTAGAAATTGGACTAATCTTTGACAGGTTGTTCTCATTTTCCAATTACCCACTAGGGAACACGCATTGGCACTCCAGCAAATAATTTTTGGCTGTGCCCCTTCGTTGCAAATAGTGTCACTGTTCTTGGTTAAATCTGTGAAAATTATACCTCCACTCCTCACTGCTGGCTGCCTGCTCGAGCATCCTACATGGCTTGGAGACTGATTTCTTTATCAGGCTCCATATGCTTCCTTAGCTAAAGGCTATAAGCAGGGCAGAAATCTGCTGCTTAAGGAGCAGCCGACTATCCACGCTGAGCTACCGAGGTGAGAAAACCCCGACTAGAATCTGCTTTTCAAGTTCCCCCGAATCTCCCTGAACAGATTTGCCTACAAAACCAGCACCGTGTATCTGCGCTGCTGCCACAGGCAGCGGCTGGGTGAATCCACGGCCACGGCCAGGTCTTGGCACACTTTTTTGGCTATCATTTCCCCAGTTATATCTGGCTGATTTGGAACAGGTGAAACGTTCCGCGCTGCAGATGGAGGCTGGTGCATGAGACGACAAACCCAAAAGGTATAAAAGCCCAACATTGATTTAAACCAGCACAAGAGACTGGGAGCAGGACTGGAAATTTTTCTTCTTGTCTCTGTTGAAAATTTGGCATCAAAGGAAAGTCGAGGCGGTGCTTTTTCACCACAGCTTCATTTTCTATTCCCATGGTATGCCTTTCCTAGGGATGAAGTCAATAATATTCTGTGCACAAGTCTTTTAAACTTTAAAAAGAAGCATGGCAGAATCGGTAACCTCTAATGGCACTGGATTTTGTGCAGTAACCAACAAGCTGAGCCCGCGGTGTGCAGATATTTCCACCGCACAAGCAGCGACCAGCAGTGACACAAACCCAGGCTGCTGGTGCTGGCACTTGGACTCGCTACAGCCAAGCCCTGCTCTCTCCCAGGCAGTATCCTAAAGCCCCAGAGACAAAGGAGCAATATCAGGAATATTAGTCACAGCTGAAATGAAATGACATTTATGGATTGGCATAATCTACTCATTGGTTCTGGATTCCACAACATCGGAGGCTTGTTGTAAGTTCACATGATGCTGCTCCTGAGCACCAGATTGTGTATTTAGGGTAATGCTGAGCTGAAAAATGAAGGCGAAGGGCAAAAAAGAAAGGGGGAAAAAAAGAGAAAAATCAATCCTGAACACAAATTGGAAAAGCAACTTCCTATTGGCTAAATATCCGAAGCAACTACAGGTGTGCATTCAACCTTTGAATACAAAAATCCGTTTGTTTCAATATCATCTTACACCCCATTAACTACTCAAAGCTGAAGGAAAAGGCTGCTGGGAGCTGTAGTCACGCTGGGAAATCAGTGCTCCCTAATGCATCAGTGGTCCCAGAGATTACCAAGCAGAGAAAGGAAGAAAAAAGGCACCAGTGTGAAGGGTTCAGCAGGAAGGGCATTGTCCGCATCATCCACCCTCCACTGCTTTTCTTGTTTCCTATGGTTATAATGCGTCATGTCCTCGGTGCCCAGGAAGGCAAGAGGCACATCCCGGCCTCCAGCTACCTCCTGGGAGGGTCCACAGGGGACCAGGATACTCCTCTGAGCTGCCCAGCAATGGGCAAGAGGCCACAGATACAAGCTGCCTCACCAGCAAGTAGATATTTGGAGAAATGTTTCCAAAACAAGGGTGGTCAGATCCTAGGGCAGTCTACAATCCTTGGAGACACACCAACTTGAAGGCCATGAGCAACCTGTTACACCTGCTTTGAGTGAGGGTTGGCCCAAAAGGCTCCAGAGGTCCCTTTAGCCTCAGCTACAAGATGATGCCATGACTCTGCCACACGGTGTGTCTGGTACTGGGAGCAGTGAGAGCATTTGTTCTTCATGGGACATAAAAGCCTGAGTGTTTAGATATTACTTTGCTGAGCATCCCTGGGTGGTGAGTTATACCCAAAGAAAGAACAGGAGTGCTACCCAAAGCATTGCCGTAATGCCTGTTTATGCCAAAAAAAAATTAAAAAATAAAAGACTCTACCTTGACTTGAAACGATCTAGATTAGACCATGTACATTAAAATTTATGGAGTCAAAAGCAAGAAATAAAAGTAGTAAATTGATTTAAGGTAAACTGTAATGCACTTCACAGTCATAGACAACCCTAGCCACGTGTCTCTCTATAGATAGATAGATGCATATAGGCAGGCGCACACACACATTGGTAACACTGGGGTCCCTCTAAGCTGCCAAACAATCTTACGGGGTTTTCTTCAGTCAAAATGAATTAGAGGAATTAATTGAACAAATCAAACTAAACTTAGTCACAGAAGCGCTTATTGCCTAAAGAGCCTCATAAATCTGATGAATGATGGGATGATGGCAAATACATCCTCATTACCATGCTAAACTCAGTTTGCTAAATAAACTAGTCATGTCATCAATGTCGTCACTGCATTCCTCTGCCACAGCCGCTGCGCAGCCGCTGTTGCTCTCTCTTCTGCTCCCCCAATAATACCCGCCAACTTCAAAGGGGCACTCAGGGGAATTAATGACTCAATGTTTGCAGAGCACCTTGAGATCCCCCAGATGAAAGGTGTTTTATAATCCCCTCTTGGCTTGCCCAGCCTGTGTCAACCAAGAAGTGCGAGAAGCCAGCGGTGCTGGAACTGGAGGGGGTTTCTCACTGCCTGAGCTCCTTGGAGGTAGCATGTGTTGGCATGTCAGGGGTGTGAGACAACCCTGGCACTTGCTGACGGGAGCCAGGGTCAAACATTAACTGGGGTGCAGGATGCTGGCGCACCTTCACTGGTCCATCACGCTGCGAGTTCCCTTTGCCACCATGAATAAACATGGCAAGGTCTACCAGAGACTCATGGGCCTGGTGGAGGACTCTGCAAATGAGGTCCTTGGTGGTGTTTGCAGATCTGGCCCAGCCTGCCTCTGAGCCCAACGCTCATTCCTCCCCTGGCTATTTCTCTCAAAAGCACATAGTTTTCCTTAAAACTGCAGAAGAAAGTTCTGTTGGTTTTAGCAGGAGAAATACTAGATTTTTCCCTTTGCTTTCCCTGCTTAGGGATTTGTTTTTCCATTTCTGGAGAGCAGAGAGACACAAGGCGGTAACATTCCCTGTCGCTGAGTGCTTCCAGCCTCCAGCCGAGCATCCTGTTCCTTTCCTGGTAAGGACACGCAGCCGGAGCTCATCTTGTGGTCCTGCACGTCGCCTCATCGCTAGTCATGTCCTCCAGAGAACCTGCCAATGCCTCTGAACAACAAGTGACAGTGATGCCCTGATACTTCAAAAGCTTTAAAAGACGACTAATAGGAAAATAATTCAAAGCAGCTATTGGTATTAATCTCCTCCTTCTCAAGTAACTGCCAAATTTCAAGCCAAATAGTTGGAGTTTCCTTTCTCAGTTTGGGAAAGGAAAAAAAAAAAAAAAAAAAGGAAAGCTTAATTATTTTCAAGTAACTTTGAATAGAATGATCTAGGCCATCTTTGGTCCTTGCTCTGGCAAAAATCCCAGGTAATATTCCAGGAATCTGCCTTTATAAGCAAAAAAACCCCTTAAGCAACTCTCTCAGCTCGCCATGTGTATGCGCGTCTCTCATTGACTTCGGGGGAAGTTGCACGCATGCCTTTCCAACTAAACTTCTCTTCTAGGTATAAATTGAACAAAAACATCCCTGAGGAATCTACCTATAAGCATCAGGATTTACCTTTGCACTCGGTCACATTTGTATTCCTCGGTGCAATTTTCAGCTGTACATTGCAGGACGGAAGGTATCACTCAGGCTGCTTTATTTTCATATGAATGAGGGATACTGCAAGAGGGAACATTGTTTTTAATATTGGCCCTGAAAAGTACAAGCCAGCAGATGGCAGTTTAAACCACATTCAGTCAAAACAACATAATATTTTAGCCAGGGCCATTATTGTCAGCTCATTTCAATTCATATATTTGAAGATTTGACTGTGAGGATGGTAAAGAGACTAAAAAGACTGGCGGGGATTGCTGGCAGGGTTGCTGCATCCCTCTGTAAGAAGTTTGCATATCGGCTGTTTCCTCTGGCAAGCTCTGCAAGGCTGCGGGCTCGTCCTCACATTTGGGTGAGCATAGAAGGGATGGGAATGCACAATTTTATCTGCGTGCGCATGTGGATGCGGGCGGGTGCTGGCCATGCCTTCTCCATCTCCTGCTACCATTTGTACCTCTCTGTTTGCGGCTGCACTGTCAGCATCGTGCCTGGACAGGTACGCGACTGCCTGAATCTAGAGGAGAGAGCGCAGAGCTATTTCTAGTGCAGAGCTAGGATGCTTTGAGAATGTTGATTATATATCTTCTTTACAGGAGAGAAGTTGCTACCCTATAAGCGGGGTTTGCAGAAGGCCCTAAAAATGACCAGACTTTTGCCTAGTCTCATTTTCCCCGATGCATCAGTGAACCTCCCTCAGCCAAGAACACCACCAGTTTCTCTGGGTCCAGGCAGTTAGCTAACTGACACCAACTAATTTTCCTAATTCCCGCTATTTAACTATGGATAGAAAACAGGGGAGAAAGAGATTTAAAAATATAAGCCGAAGCCTCCGCGTTCTTCGCTGGGCTGCAGTGAGGGAGCACCTTGCAGCTCCCGCACATTCCAGGATGATAAACCTTTGATATGCCTTACACTTCACTGCCCTGAAAATGCAACTTTCCACATTTATGAATACAAACAACGCTATTATCTCTACCTTTCTAATATTTAACTAATCTAAACACTCAGGTAAAATGTTATCTGAAATGGTACTTCTATAAATGCATTAACTTTGTCTTCCCTTGACTTTTAAGATATCTTTCCTTACTAATACATCTCAAAAGATTGTTTGGAAAGCCTTCGTAAAGTGGCAGAGCAAACAGATGAAGGGCGTTCTTTAGTAGTTCTTTATTATTAGCTTTCCAATGATACTATCTTCTTGTACTTTTCTTAACTAGAAAATAAATAGAATTTGTCTCACACAGCTGTGTTTTTCTTTAGCTAAGGAATGCACAAAAGGAAATTTAAAAATCATGCATTATCAGTGAACGAGCTAGTTAAAGTAAATAGATTCCAGCCAACTTGCTTCTAAAAGATTAAAGGTTAATGATGGAACTTACCTTGCTCAATAGGCTTATGAATTATCAAAGTCTAGAAAAGGTACATCCAATTTCCCAGCACTACCTACCAAGCCAACGTTGAGAGCAGACACGCATGCCCCCTCAACTGGGCAGCTACGTTTTCTATCCCACCATTTAGTGCTGTTTACTGATTAATTGGCATTTCCAGAACATTTATTAAAATACTTAATTGAACCCAGCTAATTCTTTTAAGAAATTCAATGGCTGACGTAGGGTGCTAGTTTAAACAAGGAGCATGATGTCAAAGATTCTTATTATTATACCAAAGATTACGTAGCAAAGCACCCAACTGAAGACATGCACAGAACGCTGGTACCTTCTCAGTAGTACTCACTTATCGGCGTATTTGTGCTAAATAAATATATCTGGATTTGCTAAGTAACCCATAAAACAATTACCTAGCTCTGAATTATGTGTGAGGAACTCTAAGACAGCATATCAGAAATAGCGTGAGCTTTCTAAAGTTAGCTTGCAGTCCTCCTCTGGGACAAACAGTACCAAGGTAAAGCCGTATCTTTTGAAGTGTTTGGAAGGTTTGCGACAACCAACCCTGTAAAACCATGGGCAAACACATTGGCACAGGCTGCTTCCCGCTGCCGGGAGCCGGAGCGGTTGGAAATCCACAGTAGCTGGCCCACCGTGGGAAAGATAAAGCGGTTTTGCTTTAGTCTGGCATTTATTTCTTACAGTTCTTCCTTACGCAAAACTTAAACTTTGAAAAAAGCGTTCACCTCCAGTCAGCTTCTGCTGGAGCATCAACACCAGGATACGTATTTCTAATGGAGAACAGTTTAATTGAGTCTGGACACATTAGTGTGGAGACATTACCGAGATTATTTATTTGTTTATTTATGAAATTTATTTTAATCCCTGTTTCAACATTGAGAAGCCTAAAGCCATCAAAGGCTTAATGTCTTTGTGTGCCATTCATGGGCAAATGAATATTTTAAGTCTGCTCTTTAATGATCCTTATAGATTTTTGAAGCCTGGCCCATATATCCTAGCTGTCCCTTTGAACGTATGTTTTAATGACATCAGTGAGAGCTGTACGCAAAATGAAGGTGGAATTAGGTCCTTCATGAATTAATCTATTCTGAAGATGAAATTGTGCCATCAAGTCAGAGAAGTATTTACACCCTTTGGAAATTCAACTCACCTGTATCTTCAACACCTCTCTCTCAGTTCCCTCCCCTGCTCCCTAACCAGATAAAAACTATTTCACCTCTCCACCCTTCCGCCCCCATGGTAAAGTAAATAGCATGATACAGGACATCAATTTGTTTTAACGCAGAAGTATATGACTCACTTTTTTACCTCTGCATTAAAGCACCATAAAACCTTTGAAAAATGTCTCAAAGGCATAACTCGGGGCCACCGGTGTCCCAACTTTCAGTCCAACTCCAAAGAAACGGAGGAGCCTGGGAAGGGAGGCAGGTGAGAGCCTGAGGATTTAGTGTGCCTGTGGGTGGACTGCAGCTGTTCTATAGGAGTATTTTAATTACCTGGTGAATTCCAAAGAAATTTCCAACTACTTGGACCTGTTGGAGTGGGTCCAGAGGAGGGCCATGAAGATGCTGTGAGAGCTGGAGCCCCTCTGCTGTGAGGACAGGCTGAGAGAGTTGGGGGGGTTCAGCCTGGAGAAGAGAAGGTTCGAGGGAGACCTTAGAGCCCCTTCCAGTCCCTGAAGGGGCTCCAGGAAAGCTGGGGAGGGGCTGTTTGCGAGGGCATGGAGCGATAGGACGAGGGGCAATGGTTTTAAACTAGAGCAGGGCAGGTTTAGATTAGACATTAGGAAGAAGTTCCTTACAGTGAGGGTGGTGAGACACTGGCCCAGGTTGCCCAGAGAGGGGGTGGAGGCCCCATCCCTGGAGACATTCAAGGCCAGGCTGGATGAGGCTCTGAGCAACCTGATCTAGTTGAAGATGTCCCTGCCGACTGCAGGGGGGTTGGACTAGATGGCCTTTAGAGGTCCCTTCCAACCCAACACATTCTATATTCTTCTATTCTATATACTTGGAAGCGCACATTCCCCTATCAGGCCAACATGAAGGGAAAAATGAAAAATCCATGGGAGAATTTGTTTTCTTCTGTATATATGCCATGTGAATAGTGCTATTAAACAGTGCTGGCAATTACAATAGCATTATGACATACACACTATGTTAGTATTTAACAGCAGTTATAGAAGATGTCCGGCCCTTTTGCAGATTATATCATCCTAGGATATAACACAAGCCCGGGATACCACACCAGCTTTGGGGCTGAGATCCCACAGCATGGGATAACATCAAGTCCATTGTCACACAACATTGCTCTAGCGAAATTTGCCCTCCAGCCACTCCAAAAGCTTGTCCTTGCATAAACCGTACAGGTGTCGATTTGCAGGAGCCCATGGAAAAAAACTTTCAGCATTGTATCACAGAGGGTTTGATTGCCTCAGCTCAAGGAGCGAAACCCTTGAGAGGCCGCCGGATCTCACCTGCAATCACATGAAATCCCAAACCGGCTTTGATTTAAAACGATAAATCGGGCCAGGTTTTACTGGAAACTGAGCCTAGATTTGTGCAAAAAGTTTGCAAACCTCAACCTAGCCAGCTGCCTTCAAGGGGCAGCACTTTCCAGGTGACTTCAGATTTCCTGGCAAATATTTTGCAGGTCTCCGGTTTCTCATTCTTTTTGCTCCTGGCCTTCTCCGTTCTGGAGTTGCATGCCACGATGAGACAAATTAGAAACCTTGAGACATCCTCTGTCTCTTTCAAATATCAACAAAAAGGCCTATTTTAATGCCAGATGGTGCCATATCTGCTCTCACTGGGTAAAAATTTATGCAGGAAATTGTCCCATAAGCTTCCAAGAAGGTACCTGCAAAACAGGAGACTGTGGAGAGAGGTGGCCAAAGGAACATTTACTTTCTTGTTTGGTAGGAAACAGTCAAAACTGAAACACGTTATGCATAAAAATAAGGAACACCAAGCTATTTTTTTTTTGCAGTACTTAGACATGCTGCAGTGAGGGACAATCCACACCTCCTAGCCGTGAATTGGGTATTTTTATTCCCCACACCCAGCTTTATTCACCTCTGGATCCTGCAGGCATGAAGCCCAGGTAACTGTAGATTTCCAAAATGCAACAGGAGAACAAGGAGACTGAATGCCCTCCTCATGGCAGGTTATAAACATTGATCTTCTCTTATTTTACCCAATTTGCACTTAACTTTTTTTTATTGTTCCTTTGATTCTGCAGCTTTACAACACTGAGCTCTGAGGTTGCAGCAGAAGCCCATGCTATTGGGTACAGCCCCTGGAAATCCCTCTACTCGCTTCATCTTCAGCTTCCTCCCCCAAAATTACACCTATAACAAAGACACTTGAACACTGAGTTACCAACTTTTCATATTTTATCTTAAAACTCAAAACATTTGATATTCTGCTTGCTCTTGAGGAGAAGCTCTTCAATGAGACTAGAGATCTAACCAGACAGAAAAATTAGTAATTTTGAATGCTATGATTTGAAGGGGAGAAGAGGCTGATGGGTCTCCTTCTTGGGTGACAGTAGTGAAAAAGCAACGGTGAGATGATTGAGATGAATGCTGCCTTTAAAAGAACCAGAAGCATCTATTCAGCGAGAAAATAGGACTATTCCATAAAAGAGATGGGAATCAATTACAGCCTTTCATGAACACAAGGCATGAGCACTAGTTAAAGCAACAGCTCTTGACCCACGAGTATAACCTATTTCTGAAACACAGATCACTTCATAAGAAAACATATGTCAAAACACACATCTGAGATACTGAAGCGCCTTCTTCATCAGTATTGAAAAAAAAAAATAAGTCAACACAAGAATAAAAATTACTTTGTGCAAAAATAAGCGTTATCAGTACAGATTACAGTTGCCCCAATGGAAGAAGTGTGTAGTACATGTAATATTAACCGTCTTTGTCCTGCGAAGCAAGGCTATATAGCTGGAACATAACTACTAGGCAAAAAGCAAAACAACTGGAAAAAAACCCAAAAATAAACTCAAAAAGTCACTGGGTCAGAAGGAAATAATTTTGTATCTGATCTGGTAAATTGGAATGATATTATAAAAGTGGTTGTAAGAAAAAGCAAGGATTTGAGAACCCACCAGTCCAGCCGAATTTACACAGCTGCTTCTTCATAAGCAATGGTTTTGTCCCATTTAATTTCATTTGGATCAATTTACCATTAGCCAATTCCAAGCATAGACTTGAGTAAATCGAGGGGAGGGAGAAGACGTTAAAACAAATAGTAAAGGAACTGTAACACACTGAAGAGGAGGTGGTCAGGCTTCCTAGAGACACGGACACCGGTTCAAAACCCAACGCACAAATTGCTGCAGTGTTCAATACGGACAGTGGTACCAGCCTGCAGGAGAACGGGGCAGTGCTCGGTTTGTATGAACTTAACAAACTAAGAAGAAGGGATTTGGCAATTACTGAAGTTGTTATTGTAATTGTTTACTTTGTATAAGCAAATAGTGAGTTAAGCTTTTACAAGAGTAGCTCCTAGGAATCATCAAACAACTTACGGTCCTGAGAAAAAAAATGCATCAATATTGGATGTGAAACCCATCTTGAGAGACTGATCAAATATGAAATCAGTCCTAGAGAGTACACTCAAGTACAGTGCCTGAACTCTTAGCTAATCCCTAACGTGTTGAGGATGCCTTTTCCCCTCCTCAAGGGGAAGAAGAGAAGTAGTAGTGAAGAAGAGAAACCTAAAGGGCCAAATCCTGTGCTCCAAACATGCCAATCAACTCTGCAAACCAGACGCCTAATTTCTAAGCGTGATGGGATACCTTTCAGCATACTCGATGGTTTGCACTGGTAACCCCATACTGGCACGAAATTCATTGCTCTCGCTTTTAATAACTTAATTACTAGTAATAATCATAATAAACATTCTCATAATTACAAATTATTAATTATTATACAGCCCTTATAATATTTAATACACATTTTGGCCACATTCAAATCTGTTCAACTCCATGCGAGTTTGGAAGGAGTTTGAATCAAATTCCTTTTGAGAGCCAGTGCTGTGCTTTGGTCCCCAAAACTTGTTGGTCCCACTGAGAGGCTGGGGAAGACAAGAGTGGCAGCACAATCTATTTGGCTTTGATTTGAGCCGAATGAATGCTTATGGTCCTGAAGACACCTAAGGTGACAAAGTCAGAGTATGTTCGTAGTCTGGAGTAGAAGAAACGACACACGTGATCTAAGAGGAAAAAATTTCTGAATTCGAAGAGAAATCTGACACAAATTTCAATCTCCTGGAACTTTTGCAGGATACTTCACCTATTATTGATGCTAATGTAAATCACAAGAACGCATTAATGTTTTCCTCCTAAAATACAAAACTGAAGTTACCAAAACCAGCACATACACATAATTTGGGGATGGTTTCTGAAGGCTTCATTCCTTTTCTATTAGTTGTCACTGTTCACAGCTTGCAATCAAATAAAATTAGAGGCTATTAAAATTTCATGTCAGCTGTTACCGACACCATCTACCAGTGGCAGAAAGAGGACCAGGGAAAACTAAACCAACTGGTCTCTGATTACAGCAAAAGCCTATCAGACCAGACATGGCGGCTTCTGTGTGCACCTTGCTAGGGACCACCTCCAGCTGAAGGGCAGTAGGTGGGTCTCTTCCTAGTAAATCCATAGGAACGGGCTATGAAAATAATTCTGCCATTTGCAGATGGTACTTTTTGAAAACAAAGAACAAAACCACAAATCAAAGTCCTTACCCTTGACGCAGTGATTTCTCGTGCTGATAATTAAGTCCATTTTGCATATTGCAAAATCACACCGACTGTCACTGTAAATTTTCTCCGGTTATTGACAAACTGTTTGCAGACCCATAGAAGAGTGGGCCTTTTTCTAAATCCATGATTATATATATATATATCACCTACATCACTGACATCATCCAATAAACTTAATTGACGGCGGTTTGTCTTAACTAACCTGCATTTTCAAGGTGTTGTCACGCAGAATGAAATGTGGGTGCATTTAAAATCTGCACCCCCCGGGATAGCTGGCGTATGCACAAATTCACAGTTATAAAGTTGAGTTATAACGAAGCCCTCCCAGGAACCGCTGATGACATTAGCGGTGCCATTTCTGACAAGATCCCTGAGTCTTCCTTCCCTTCGTCCTACCTCCGAACCAGCACGTGCAGGTTTCCCAGCCACCTTCAGCGATGGTTAATCAAAGAAAAGCCGGTGAAGCATTTCTGTCCCTGGGCATACGGACCCATCCGGCAGGCACGCATGTACAATGCTCCCTGGAATATTGTATCACTCTGCCTCTGCAGTTTCACCATGTGAACTTTATTTTCCATGGGATTGTCTGATGAAAAACAATGAAGAAATTTCTCCTATTCCACAGACAGGGACACATCACGACAAGACTCATACCAGACTCATGTTATGATTCAAACAAATCGTACATCTCTGCCTCACCAGAAACCACTTGGAACAGGCATCGTTGCTTTGGACGCACACAGCCAGTCGTGGAACAAATGAGCACGCCAAAATATAGCAAAGCTTAAGACACTTTTGAGTTTTTACTATGTTATTAGAGATGAGCAAACACGTACGAGAACAAAATGCACAATAAGCTGATCTTACTCCAGACCCTTTCGAAATCTGTGCAGTGAAGTATCTCTTCCCCTCCTTCCCACTGAACCCCAAAAGACACATTATCTTTGAAAATATACTGCAAAATTCACAGGGTCAGCAGGTCTGGCATCGTCTGCTGGGCTGGCTGCAGACTTCAAATCCCGTGCGCGCTGGGGCTTCCTCGGGGGAAGCGGCGCTCGCTGCATTCCACTTTCTTAATGGGGTGTAATCAGGAACACGTTTGCTTCAAACCTATTAGTGAGCTTCCCGATTTGAACCCAAACTCTTTTTTAAAGCGGTTTTTATTAAACTTAAATATCAAATACACTTCGTTTTGCTAGCAACGGTACCAGGCATTCTTTCTGATGAGATCTCAGGCCCGTGTTGAGACAGGCAGTGCGTGTCTGTCTCTGCTGGCTACAAGAGAAAGGAAACAAGGGACATGCTACATTCTCATTCCCATTCCCTACTTGTTTTCCTTCTTTTTTTTTTTTTCTTCTATTTTTTGTAACCTGTACAAAATAACGGGATGGGATGTTTGTCTAATACTAAATCTGAAACAGAGTGATAACTCAGACTTGGAAAAGCCTGCCTCAATTTCTGGCTAGAAAAGCTGTATTTGTTTCTGTATCGCTTCATAAATGGGTTAAGATTAACACCTCCCAGGTTTAAAAAACGTCTTACAAATTTACCCGATCCAAATGCTAAACCTGCGAGTTGTCAGTTTAAAGCAGTAGTATGTTTCTTCCTCTTTGCCATTATCCAAAAGAGAAACAAATGATAAATCCTCCCTCCCCGTTACATTTGAAAGGACTATCATTTAAAAAATGACAGCATTTGTAACTGCACCCACACATTTTGCCCAAGTATCAAAATTGCCCAGTTTTAATACTGGGGCATTCCCATCAGGCAGAGATGCTGACAACGAGCCCAGCTTAAAAACTACTTGGATACACAAACACGTAACTGAAATAACTGCTTACACTAAATCAGATTTATTATTATATTCACCAGACAAAAGGGCAGAAGCAGTTATCCCCTTCTACTGCATAACTCAGCTTTTCACATTTTACCCAGACACACTTGAAAGCCGCTGAAAAGCCTGGGTTTGGCCCAATCGCACCCAAAAAGCACACAGATCCAGAGGGATGTGCCCATTACCCGGCAGGTTTGCCGTAGTGGTTCATCACCTTCATTTACCATGAGCCTCTGCAGATGGCTCTCCACACCCGGCGCCCCCCAAATGCCCACCAAGCAACTGGGGAACCCTCCCCAAAATCTGCCCCGTGGCGCCTTCACGTTTCCCCGTTAGCTCAGTGGAGCATTTGAGCTCTCGCCGGCTCCGACTTTTAAAGGACCTGGAAGAGGTCCTGGGTTTTGGCTGTACTCTGTGCGGAGTTCCTCCCTGGATTGCATCCAGCGAGCGCGGGTTTCCCATCGCAACCTCCCAGCCTGCGAGCGCGACCGAAAAATGCTTAATCGAGTCCACCCGCGTCAGGCTGGCAGGGAGCACGGCTCAGAATTTATGTTTTATTAAAGCAACATTAGTAACACTTTTCAGCATGCGTGAGCATCTATATTCTTACACTCAGTAAAAGCTTTCATCCAGCTCTTGGCACTATCTTTGATCGCGAAGAGAAAAAATGTTAAAGTCACTCTGTTTAAGTCACCGGACTCAGGTTAAGATAAACTTAGATTTGGTTCTTAACTATACCACAACATTTCTGTGTGTCTCAGCTGCCTACGTGACCCATTCATACCCTGGAAATCCTGGTTTATAGAATTGCCAGAGCTGTCTAGAAATGGGAAATTTCAATTTTCAGGGAATTCTGAAAATATCACTGGGGGAAAAAACAATTAAATCGGAACTGAAAGCTAAAAGCTCAATGCTACGCTTGAAACAAATACTCAGGAAAAAAATCTTGGATTCAGAGTCGCTTAAACACATAAGGCAATATTTCATTTAATATTTAAACTTCCTTGGGTTAATTCAATTCATTTTTAATTTGTGTTTTAAAGCCTGAAAAACGTTACGAAAAAATGTGCTGTATCACTAAGTTGCAGTTATATCTGCAACTGTATTACTAAGCTGCATAATATAAACAGATGATTGAAAAAAAATATATATATATCAAAACAAGAAACATGCTGACAGTAGAGAGACAAAACGGGGAAGCTGAAAACAAATGATAAATTTTAAGTCGCTTCAACTTTTCTCATAAAGATGTAAGTAAATATCGATACTCTCCCCCAAAATACCAATGCTGTGGTGGAAGACCTCTCAATGATTTTCCCAATAGCCGAACAATATGATTATTGGGTGCTGTGTGGATGAAGATGCCAGATGTTCCTTGGTATCCGCATATTCACCTTCTTTTAGCAGACGACTGCTAAATAGCGCGCGACTGTATTTTGTTTCTCATGAACTGAAGGGCCTGCAAGGTCGGTGAAACCACCTTGTCTTTCCGTGTTTTTAGTGACTCAGGTGACTGTGAAGCCACGTGTTGCAAAGGGAAAGCTGCCATGCTCAGTTTTTTGGCTATCAACTTTTGAAATTTCCTATTATTCCTGATTTCTCTTCCAGATGAGACCAGAACAGCAAGGAGAGGCTCGGTGCCTTCAGATGGTGCTGGTCAGGATGTGTCTTGGGACGTGCAAGAGCTGGGTTTAACTCCCTGCTTTGGATCAAATACCTGACCAGGCTGAAGATGGCTCATTTCTTTTAATACCGGCTTGGCTGGGCCCTGGCACACTGCAGGCACGCTCACCAACTCGGTGTGGACACATCTTCTGTGCCCGTATCCACCACTCCCAACCTTGAGAAATATTTCCAAAAGGAAGCCTCAACGCAGGGAGAAGGCTCTCATGAAAACCTCTTGGTTTTAATGAATCCAGCTTTTCTGACAGAAAACCATTTCCTTTTTTCGAGTAGGAGAATTGCCAACAGCTCCAGGCAGGACACTGGTTTTGTGTAGAGTCGTGATACTCTGGCTTACAAACCAGCTATTTATTGTCTGCCCCCAGTGCCCTGGGCTGGCCATCCCACCACTGGGACCGCTCTGCCCACACTCCCCGGGCTCTGCACCTCGCCTGCTGCATGCGATGAGTATCCCGCTTCTGGAAAAAGTCTTCTCCCGTCACCCGTGGTGCTTTACAAGCTCCTGGAGGACTGGCTTTAAACCCAGCTGATGGCAGGTGTGGAGACACTTGCCCAAGTCTTCCCCAGAGACGTGGGAGTTAAAAGAGTTTATGGGCAAACTTCAGCAGAGCTACTCCAGCTCCCGGGGAGAAATGCTCACACAGCGCTTCTGGTTCTTCTCACTCATTCGGGCCCCATATGTTAAAAACCAAGGCGTAAAAAACCAGAGCCTGATTTAAATATTGCATGGCCAAGCCCAGCAGCTAAGCCATCATTAGGTGTTGACTTGACAAATTTTCTGGGGTCGATACCTGCATATTCTTTTATATAAAGCAAGCCAGCTTGTTTCTCTCTTCTTGCTGTTGCAGGCCAATTTTAAACCTCCCTGAAGACTTTATTTGTAGGATGTGCCTTTGCTTATGGAAAAGTAACACGTGCAGACAAAATAACTGGTTTTTACGTTTGATACTGAAGTCCAGCTGAAACTAATCAAAACTCTGAGATCCTTAGACCCTGGTAGGGCAAAGACGACGACGGATGTAGGACAACAGAGGGAATGAAAGAGTATTACCTATTATCTATCAAGTATTATCTATTCCACAGGGTAGATTTCTACCCAAGAGAATAAAAATGACTGAGGTGTGTCCTTTTTAAATATTATCTTTCTGTGTCTTTCACTTATGTCATCTCACCCACGTGCTTTTTCCTGCTTCTTTCAAGCCCCACAAAAGATGCTTTTCCTTATTTGCTTCAAGATCAATAAGGGAAATCAGTGAATTAGTCTCTCTTCTTACACCAAAACGGTTATTGTTAGCTAGCTTTAAAGGTCTACCTTTGATGCTTGGCTAACTCAGCCAAGTCCCACCTATACACCCATCTATGTGTCTACGTAGACAAGCTCAGCTCCCACTCAAGCACCTAAGGGAAAAGCATAATTTCTCTTCAGTGACAAGCACCCACCAGTTTTTGTTGTGGAAAATGTGTTAAAATGAGAAAACCAGCTGAGTGCTGAAAACAGCACATCACGGGGCTGCCTAAGTGGGACCAGAGTCCTTCTGAATTTCACATATATCATTAAATCTGGCGTCCATATCTGGCCTAGCTAATACCTAATGGTGTAGAAAAAGCTTGTGTGCCATGAAACGTGGGCATGGCAATGAGATCTCCTTTTCCACCCCAACTCTTGAATCCACTTGTGCCCTAAAACAAGTCATTTCATTACACTTCTCATTATCTCAACTTTTATTGCTACATGTTTTATTGGCCATGAAATTATCCAACCCTTTAAAAAAAAAAAGCAAACCATGAAATTCATCTGAATCTCTGAAGGACACCTAGGTATTGTAGGAATTTTACTAGCAAAACTTTAATAAATAAAAGCCCTTCTTTCCCTACCCGGCCTTGTCATTTGTAGTTTCCCAGTTTCCTCAATGCTTAATCTTCAGTCGTCGTGAAACCAGATGGTTAAACAATTAGACAAATTGCGGGCACTGCTTACTTTGTTTCTTCTGTAAGTGCCAAACAATAAATCTCACAACTTCCTTGCCGCGAATGCAACGGTGAATGTCAAATCCCAGTTCAGCAGCCGGACTCCTATTTCGTGGGCCCGCAGAAGATAGAAAATATCACATTTCTACCTCATTCGACCCTTTCAATATCCCTGTCACGCTTCATTGCTTTACAAGGCACCATTTCACTGTTGCAACAAAGATTACAGGGAATCTAACAGGTAAGGCCCCAAGCAAACACGGCACGGAGCGGACCCAAACAGGAGGCACAAGGACTTCATGTCTTATCTGCTCCCCATCTCGGCATTTCTAACCACAAGGACTGCCCCGCTGACAGCCCTGCCTGTCCTCAGGCAATGAATCTGTAATAAGATATATACACACAACAAATAATAGAGGTGGTTTGTTATGTTTGGGGTGTGTTTTTTCTTTTTTTTTTTTTTTTTTTGGAAAAAATATATACTGAGGTAATTAAATTGCTAACATGATGGATGGCCTCATTTTATATTTGAATTCAGAGTGACTTTCTATAGCATATAGAAAAGTGACTTACTACATAAAAGGACAATGTTATAACTCGCACTGAAATAGAAATATGGATATTTGCCCTGAATTCTGAAGAATCAAGCTTTGTTGCTCTTCTGATGGCAATGTATAGTATTTGGATGTTTTACCAGAAATCCTAAAATTTTTTGGAGGCATTAAATAAGTCAAACTCAAATTCATCTCCCATGCATAAGAAGCAGAGAAACCGAGGCACTGTGAGGACGCAATGTGTTTCAGATGACTTAGAAAAAAAATTACGCTAACCCTGGGAAGGGAGAGTCAGTGCAAGACCTTAAGCAAACCCTATACAATAATATATTGGATACAGCATCTGCAGCATCACCTGTAGTGAAGGTTGTATAAACTCCCATTTACAGATCCTATTTTCAGCTGTCTTGACCTAAAGAGACCTCAAGAATATTGTACCAATATCACCGTCACATAGTCACAATACAGGAAAATTGCCTGATTTCCTCTTCCCCTCCTTCCCCCCATCCTACAGGGAAAAAATAAGAAGCACTGACCAACCGCTGAAAATATTTCAGAATGGCTTCAGGACTTCCAAGGAGCCATTAAACAAACTACGGATTCGATGTCATGTTTGAAGGCCTACATTAATGCGAAGTTTGGGTTGTAATGCATTATAATTTAGGAGATCTAATTTTGCATTTGTTCTCTTTCTAGGAGAAACTTGTGATCCATACCGCAAAGCTGCGGAAGCTATTGGCCAGCAGCCATAAAAGAATTAAATGTAAACGGCTTGTTACACCGGCAGTTATTTGCTGTGCAGCAATGCTGTTTCTAAAAATCCACTCAAAACCCCTATAAATCCTGGTATATATTTTCTTGCTTTTTGCCTGACACTCATAGAGTTAACGGGCAAAACATTTCAATAAAACTTCCATACAAAAGAGCTAAGATGTTAAAAACTCACTGTTAACATCTGTTCATCATTTCATTGTGCGGCCACACGTTAGATAAACGTGCTTTCTCATAAGAGCACAATACCTAACCGTGACCTCAGCTGTGACATCAAACAAGCACACGGGGGAATTATTCCACGCTTTTGGCATCAGCGCAGTTGACTTTCACAAAGGGGGGAACAGAAAAACTGTGCCTGACGAGTGGTGAAACTGCAGGATTAACGACCAACGTTTATCAGCCCTTTGCCGTTGGCTTTCTTTACAATAGGAAAATGTGTGTGTGTAAATAGGTCCGTCCCCCGAAATTAAGCAAACGTCATAACGGGCCAGTTAACTAACCTGTAATTACACTGTCACTTCTATTAACTCCAGCACCCACTAACAGAGTAAGTTATAGTGGAAGCAGCCCATGTTGTTAGGAGGGTTATTTATTTTATGCCCTAATTAATCAGTACTGACACTGAACTACATCCTTTCTCCTTTCTCATTATTTAAATCACCCATTTATATGGATGAGCCTCTTTGCTTTGTGCATTTCATTAATGCCGTAACATGCTCCCACAAGGAGAGTGGCGGGCGCTGTTCCGGCAAGGGAGGGAACAGAAATGCCAGGAGGCTGCTCCCGCTCTCCCAACCTTTTTTCCTTGGGAAGGGCAGTGGGGAGGTCAATGGGATCCAGTCTTTGGACTCCCAGGGGTCTGGTCCTTCCTGATGCCAGGGAAGAAGCAACTTCCCTAGGTCAGCCCAATTTCAAGCATTGGGTACTTGAGGAGAGCATCTCTTTTGGGAAGGGCACCACAGCACAAGGAAACCTTTGCTTCAAGTCAGGCACATGCTTAAGTGATTTCCCACATCTGGGTCCTGATCCTAAAATTGGAAGCGACAAGCAGAAGTTCCCTCACCCCTCGATCACCCGTCCTCAGGCTGCGAGTGAAACAGAGACGTAAAACGACTTGGTCTGCAGAATGGAGATCAAAGCACGTGGGGGTTAAATTGAACAGGAGGCAATTTGGAAAACTGAAATTCAGAATATCTTGTGCAGAGCTTTATATAGGGGTATACAGTCTCTCATAGTTCAGCTGAAGTACTTCTGTTTACCCCCGTGTTTTGAAGGGGTTACCTCTACAGTATTTCATAACAGAACAGCCAAAACAAAGTCTAAATTAAGTATTTCTCATGGAATGCTTCAAAGCCAACTTTTTTTCCCAGTCCTTTCTTCTACATTCCCCTTTTTCCCATTTTTTGCTGAACACATACATCCAGGTAAGCACTTGCTGTTGCACACGTCTAGACTCTGCAGAGCAGCCCGAAGAGGCTAGCAGAATTTTTTAGGCGGCTACTAACTTGTTTAAACGACTCTCATTTGACGCAAGAAGCCTCTCGGCGGTTCTCGAGGGTCAGCACAGGGCTGGGGATGCCTGGCTGCGCACCACGGCAGCAGGGCAGAGCCTGGCCCCAGCCCCCAGTAGACACCCAACTCACACTTTCCATGCTGCGCTGCCCTCCCTGGCATTGCAGTTTATGAAGTTTAACGTTAAAAAAACACCCCAAACCTCTTTAAGTTGTTATTCTGCTTCCTGCCTTCAATGCAGGCAGCTCCTGCCACAGTTCAGTCAGCTCCGAAGTGGGGCCGAGCTCTGAAAATTCAAAACTCACAGGGGATGGGGAGGAGGATGCACTGCCAGGACTGGGAAAGCTTTAATGGTGTAACACAGGAGCACACGTGCGTTGCCCAAACCCAGCTTAGCAGGAGGATGGGGAAGGCACAGTAGGTCTTGTATCCCATCCCACGGGACCAAAATCTGAAACTAACCCATTCAGGACTCCCCATGTCTCCTTCAGGTTGTCCAAGAGTCTCTGACACCTCTCTATGTCCATGCCACTCTGGCCACTCCACACGTTTGTAGGTCAAACCGCTTATTGACAGACTCTTCGGAAGCTGCTTTTTCCAAAGGAGGACAAATGGGACAAGGCTGTGCATCCTTTACTTGAGTAAAGCTCAAACACAGCTTTGATGTGCTTCTGGAGGACAAAAATCAGTTGAGCAATTTAATTCCAAGCTGACAAACACGATCCTATCAGGCAACTCGCAATAGCTACAAAGGGGTTTTTAAAACTTCTGGAATTTTTAGCCTGGAGTAAGCCAAGATGCTCCAGTTAAAGAAAATGTTTTTGGAGATTTTAAACTGTATTGTTCATTTGAATAAGATTCTTATTTTAGAGGAAACGTACCATTTTACCAGTGCAGCTTTCAGGCAGCAACTCCCATGCCAACACAGATAGCTGCAAAACCAACGCAACTTTCGAAAACGAGGAAACATTATCCAGTGCTACATTTTGAAACCAAAGGCCATGTGCAGCTCCATTCATTTGTGGTTCAAGGCCAATAATTAAACCATCCAGGTTCCATCCAAATATTTTTTCTGACTCCCCAAACATTTTGCCAAACCATGAACTAATTTTCACCACGAAGGCTTTCTCGTATTTAGCACATTTTTGGAGACAGTTGCTCACTCGGCAGAGCTCCAGGGGCACTTGAAACCTCGCGGTGCAAACCAGTTAAAAGTTGCCAAGTGCATATTGTCCAATGAAACCTGGTGTGTCAGAAACCATACAAACCAAACCAAAGCTGTACAACTTTTTCCATGAAGTTCATACCCAAAGCCACGCGAGGGTGCGGTTTGGGCCAATGGCCCACACCACGAAGCGTTCCTCAGCCAGTTTGCAGCTACGGGGGGTCTTTACAGACTGTAGATTTTGACCAACCTTCTGTGTTACCTTTTGTGTGTGAAGGGAGCCTTGTCCAGGATGTTCCTCCTCTTTTTTTTTGGAGAAAGCCCCCAGCTATTATACGTTAAGAGAAAGGTTATGAGCCCTTAGTGAGTATCATGATGTTGACTCTTCCTGGCCAAAGCCCAAGGGTTTGTTTTGAAGTGTACCATCACGCTGCATGTTTAAATGCCCTTTTTTCCGGTCATATTACTCTGAGCAATTGAGGTATATACTACGACACACAAAATGTACATACACGAATGTTGACTTCAACCATCGGACAAGAAAAGCTTTTAAGGTCTGACATCTTTGCAGCAGAGCAAAAGTCAAAAACTCTCGGTCCAACCGAGTGCCCTGTCCTGCCCTCATTTAAGTCAACAGCAAAGCACTGGTCCCCTATGGCTCAGCGCTGACAAGTATGAGAACGGCCAAAGAAATGCACATTAATTATCATTACTATGTCTGTTATTGTATAACAGACTGATTCTGTACTTTATCTCCTGGACCATTATCTCCTGCCATGTGATCTAAGTGTTGATACTGCTAATGTAAAGGAACACAGAACAGTAGTCATTTATCCTGCAAAAGACCTCGTGCTTTTCTTGTTCTATCAATCATTAAACAAGTAATGTCTTTTGTGTTATTGCCTTGACATTCATTAACACTCACGTCACAGGAAATCTTTGCAATTAAAAACCTTATTGACGATCTGTGGTTGTTTCTCATTGGCGTGTAACAAGCAAGATAATAAAAAATGAAAACAATAGTGTTATCATAGATAACTGAGGAGGTTTTTCCTTTTTCTTTTTGTACCTCAACTATTTTAATCTTGCTGGTCTCTATTTTTTATATTTTTTTTTTTAATTTGAACATGGGCTCGAGGGCTCTGAATGCTGGCAAACCACTTTTTATCAGCCCTGAACATCTGAACACCCCTTTGACATTAATCCTGTATGACCAGCTTTAGTGGAAACACTCGGTCTTGGAAAAGCCAGGCTATATGAGGACAAGACAAATGTTTCTCTCTCCATGCTATTCTGCCCCTCCGAGATGCACAACAACCACGTGTGCAAACCAGCACAAAGTGCTTTGTCCATTGTCCAAAACACGCATTTGGACTTGTTTCCATGTTGTTGGTGCTGCCCCGGGGCTAACGCCCTCCAGGATGTGGAGGAAGGTTTGCAAGGAAGCTGAAGCCCTTGGAGGAGATACAAAGAGCTGGGATGGAGGAGGACTCTGCAGCTGGGCTAACAGCTCGGGTCTGGTGGGAAGCAAAGCTGTGGAGAACCTCTTGAACATGGCTTATGGCCAGTTTACCCATGCCTTCCGCTGTGGGCTGACATCACACACAGTCTCACAAATTTAGGCTGGTTAATATGGATGCCACCTCCTGCTGGGACAAAGGGCCAAAAGCTTCTAAGCAAAGGGCTGACTGCTGGGATGCATCAGTGCATTCTTCCTTCTTGCAGAAGAGGCTGAATTTTGCATGTGCTCTGAGCACGATCTGTGCCACCCTTCACTGTGGGACACAGCGCACCGCCATTGAAGTGCTCACATTAAACTGCTGGTCTCTGACTGTGGCTCTGGAATCGAGTCTGTGCTTCTTGCAAACCCAGACTCCTGTCTGACTCGGGCCACGCTGTCTGAAAGGTGCCTTCTGGAAGATAATAAGTACAACCTCAATTCCCACAGACATTGACATAATTGAAAAATTAAACCATTAGGCTCTTACATTCTTACAGGCTGCTTTAATTGCAGTCCATATATCTTGAGCATATTTACTGAACGCTCCACGTACATGGAGATAGCTGAGAAGTGAGGGCAGCTCTGCAACCTTGCGACAGAATTGAGACAGGAAAAAAAATGTTAAATCAGACTCACCTGGAACTCTTAAATACAGACACAGTAAGGCGAGAAGGGACCATTATAATAATTTCACCTGATATTCTGCTTAATATCATACAGTTTTTCCATTTTTGCTCAGTGACAATACTTCACATTTACACCATCATAAGAGAAAGAATCAGAGCCGTTCACTTTAGAAGCGCTGTGCCCATGAAGGACATTTGGAATTAGCTCCTGTGTACGTCCATATCTCTTGATAATTGGCAAAAGTGGAAGTCTGGCAAAAGTGGAACTCTGAAAATGGCCCTATGGTAGATTGTATATTTTCAGTTCTCAGATATGGTGGCCCCTCTTTGAAGCCTAAAACTGCATTTATGATCAGCCAGAGCACTGAAGAGTACACAGCGTATTTGACGTAGCACCAGACTGCCTTTCGTTGTGCACCACAGTAGTTAAATAAATTCCTATCTTTTCCTTTTTCTGGTAATTTAAGCATTAGTAGTGTTGATACCCAATCTGGACTGCCTATGGTTTTTCTTTTGACATCAACAGTAACGATCTTAGAAGGAATCACATTTACAAAACCATCCAGAAAAAAAAAGAATGTAACAAAACACGGCAAGTATATTTCTCTGAAAAGTAAGTAGAAAAAAATATTGATTTAATATGATACAAGTATTTACATTATTCATGTTTTATGCCACCGACTAAATTCTTTTTCATACCCTGTAACTAATACAATCAAGTGATAAAATTGACATTTTTACATTAAAAATAAGCTATTTTTACCTTTAGTATTCACCCTTGCTCATCGAGCCGAATAAGAGAATAGATTTTGCAGAACTGAGACCAACACCAACATTCAGTAAATTAATCCGACAGCAAACCCCACTCCCCTTGCTGCCCCCATGGTTTACTAGACTACTGTGCAGACCAGAATACCACAATTTTTAACACAATCTTTCAAGGCCATCTCAACTTTTTCAAGACAAAACAGCATTATACTATTGAAAACTAAAGCAAGTCTCAGGAGATATTCTTGTCAGGAAAAAAAAAAAAAATCTACTTTAGGAATTCCTAGATGAGATAAAAAGTAGAACTTCATACAGAAAAATATTCACCAGCTGCCACTGCCAGTGAGGGGCTGGGTTTATATTCAAAACAGAGCTGCTGCAGGAAGGCTCCTGTGCATCTTCTGAGGAATGAGTCTTCTCTACCAGTGCAAGAGACATCAGCTTTTTAAAGGGTGAAGAGATACCTTCAATAGCACAGATATTATAGAGCTACTGCTTCTCCTTCCCATCTCCTCCTTCAGTTTGGTGACAGTGACCCCCCCAGTGTACAGGTGTACCTCTATTAGTTTTGTACAGCTTGCCTGACCTTGGTTTTGTACCCGCATACAGGTGTAGCACCGGTATGAAAACCCCCTGGCAAGGGCTCCAGCCATCCTCATGCCTGGTGGGACAGTTTCACACACAGTAAGAGTTGGTTCATCTTAAACCACTGCAAATTTACGGACACAAAACAAACCATTGTCTTTTTCTAACTTCATTGAAAGGAAGAGTTAGACTGTTAAACCACGGTTAAATCACAGAGATGGCACGCAAACAGTCTCTTTGCTCTTCTGGCCACGCCATAGATCCATGCACCACCTCCAGCAAGTCTCTTTATCTCCCTGCTCATCGGTTCGCCGTGAGTAATGCAACGAGCATGTTGGACAGAAATAAGAGACCTCAGGTATTTGGGCATTAAATGGATGAGCATTGTGGAAAAGTATTGTGAGGGGAACATATAACGCAAACAGGGATGAGATACGAGATATCTGATTCACAAAGATTATGTCTTTTGTGCCCAATATATGGGTGCTGAGCAGGTCACTGTGCAGCAGTTACAAGTAATATAAGCGGGCATGAGGAAGCAACATTTTAACTTGAAAGGACTTGCAGAGGGGATGAGAGAGAATTTGCATAAAACCAATACAGAGCAGATGGGAATGGACAAGCCGGCTGGTATCAAACACACGCCAAAGGAAAATTACAGAAGAACAAGGAAGTTTTTGTAGACAGCACTTCAATACCCTAACCATACATGAAACCAAGAAAACCTCTAAATCCACCAGAACAATCGCCTAAAGGGTTTAGCAAAAGGCCCCAAGTTTCTGCTAGAAAAATATCACATTACTGGTGACAAAAAGCCTTACCGTGTTTTCCCGCCTTTAATTGCTTTAGAAAGCAAAATAGCTATGCATGGAAAAAAAAAAAAAAAAAGAGTTGAGGATAAATGCAAAGGTTACTACTGTATTAATGTGTGTTATCTACTCTCTAACTTTTTTTAATGCTGTTTTACAAACACGAAAAAAGGCAGTCAATGCCAGAAGTATCTTTTCTGACAGCAAATATTTGAGGAAGTTTATTGTCTTTAGCCATACACCAGACAATTATTTAAAAAAAAAAAAAAAAGAAAAGAAAAGAAAAGAAAAAGAGCTCTGGATGCAAAGATTGCGAAAAAATAAATGTTATGGTGATAAGTATCAATGTTCTAGAATTACAATAAGTCCAAGAGGTTTTCAGAGGCATGTGTCAGAAACGATGGAAAAGGCAGGAAAATATGCAGGCAGAAGTGTGAAAGAAGTCTAGGCAGAGGTGTGAAAATAGTTTACAGTTCATTAAAAAGAGGCAAGAACGCAGCAACTTTCCCAAGCTGCAGCTGCCCAGCTCTGCACTCACTGTGAGCAAGGTCTTCTGCCGAGGCCATTCCGGGAAGCTAGTTCCCCTCAAGTCTCCGTTGGGGGACTCTCGGGCAGGAGGGACGGAGGTGCGTGGATCTATTAAAACTACTGTGTTTGGAGGAGAAACATGCAAGTCACTCCCTCTTCTGCAATGCCAGACTGATTTTATTCTGTCTACACTCTAGAGGAATCAAATGCTTGATGGATGGAGCCTAAGAAAATCCCAATTCAGGTGGAGAATTGTAACACAATAACCCATGAGTAATTTGTTATATAGTGACCGGGTGCCAGGAGGTGCTGGGAGGAGAGAACAAAGCAAAAGTTAGCAATGTTCTAAAAGACAGGCCATGTTCCTGTAAGCACTGAGGAGCAGTTTTGACCATGTCCATTTGACAATGCCACATTGACAGACCGCTTCTCCCATTGTACCCATGAAGGGAGGCAGGCCTGTGAAGCCCCAGGCCTTGTGACATTCATCTTATTTTTCCACTAAGCCAGAACTATGAAATAAAACTTTAAACAAAGAAGAAGAGAATGGAGATGACAATGGTGGATTTAGGTAAGAAAAGATTTGGTGCTCATGTGACCTGAGAAATTATTTCTGGAGAACATTCCTCCATCCTTTCTTCCCCTGCCCTCCTCCATGACATGATTATACACATAAATTAGAGTGAAACCAAAACCTTTTAATACCAACGTGGTAAGCTGAGACACCGCTTGAGAGTGCTGAGTTTCAGCCTGGCTGGACACAAAGGATGAACATACCTCTGCGACTCAGCACCTGAAATCCAGAATTACATTTCTGCTGGATGACACTTCAGTGGTGACAAACACTAATAGCCCCGTTAAGCATAGATAACACAATGCCACTTTGGTGTCTCGCTACGAGCCCTTGCCAGTAATGAGCTTTAAAGAAACAATGACTCACGGTAACACAAACTGTCACAGGATCTCGCAGAAAAGGATATGAGATAGCTCAAGGACGGTGGCACACAGCCTGCCCCTTCGCTCTGCAGCACACCTCTTCCCACGGCCAGATGAAGGCACAGATAATACAAGCAGATGAATAGACAGCTGTGTTTAAGTCCTATGATTCACAGGAATCTTTTCATCCCCCTTCCCGAACAATACTGCTTCACTACCAATAAAGTTTCAACTGTTTTTCGGTCCTGCCTCTCCTTTCAGCAACCGCCTCCCTGAATTTCTTCCCTGCTTCCTCCTGGCTGCTGCGGTGAGACCCGGCACTGCCATGTGCCTGCAAGACCCTCGCCATCAGCCACGTGCCACTGGCGGGACCTGATTCTCCAAGGTGGGAACTAATGGGACATAAAAGCTCTCCCAGAGACCAAACCACTACAGAGCAGTTTTTATTTAATGCAGTCTATGAAAATGCTCTTTGGAAGGGCCTTTTTCCACACACTTCCAAGTATTTCTGCCCAAAAGGATGTATTTTTTAATTAAAACCAGGCACTTTCTTACCTCCAGCACTGAACACCTCGGATCTGGAAACCCAACCTGGCGTTGTGCAATCAGGGCTTAAGCTATCGCATCCACGTGCGGAGACCAGGGCAGACTCCAGCTCTGTGCGTCCACCATGCAAACAGGTGAAAAACCTCAAATCCTTACAAAGGAAGAAAATACCAGCAGCTTTTCTAAGGAATATTGTAAAGGACCTTGCTGGGTGAACAGCAGCTTGGGAGCAATGTTTATGGCAGAGCTATAAACTCATGAACAAATTAAAAGGATTTACAAGAGTAATTCAAGTCTCAAGCCAAACCTACCGAATGGGCAGGAGATGATTCTCCCAGGGTCAGGAAGAAATAATTAGCACTGCACTTGTGGAAGAGGGTTTAGTATAATTTCTTGCCCTACCTATTAAAGAAAAAAAAAAAAAAAAGAGGTTATCCTTTCAGTTATGGCAGTAAGTGCACAGGAAGATCATTCCTTATCTCTTCAGTGCTCACCTGGCTCCTTTTATAGACCCTTTGTTCTTGTTTCAACTCACCTGTTACAAGAGGCCTTTTTTTTCCCCCCACATTTTAATGACCCTACGCTTTAGACTCTGGATTTTAACTCTGTCTCAGGCATCTGAATGCAAAGCCTCCAGCCAAATTGTTTAAAACTCAATGGGCTTGCATAGATATTTTAAGCTACAGCTTTTATACCTCCGATGTTCCCTGTCCATGTTATCCCACTTATTTCATCACTGGTGAACGCGAATGAAAACCTCAACAGCTAACCTGAGATCTGCAAAGATCTGCATTTGAGTGTTTGCCTTTTATATGGATGGCCAAACACCTGCTAATATCAGCAGGAGCAACTCCAAAAGACTCTGACCTCTGCATGTGACTGAAGAATAATTTTATTTGCAGAGGTGCCCAGTACCGTGCTATTAAATGGTGATCAGCGAGAGCTTGTAAACATGAAAGGTTTTCATCACAACGTGCAAATTAAGAAAATATTAAGGGGTGTCCAAATATACTGCTGAAGGTACATCCACTGGTCTAATCCAAAGTGCTCCGAGGACACTGTACTCCTTCCCCAGGGGCTAAGCTAGGAGGATGGAAAAGTCCTCTATCCTTCAATAGCAATGAAATCAGGAAGAAGGAATTACGTAGCAGAGATCCGTGAAAAATGTTTGGATCCCCTAAAATCATAGAAAATAATACAGGACAATATAAAAGATGACAAGTATCCTTTCTATTAATTTTTAAACTCTCATGTAGATATTGTGTTGGTCCCAACCAAATCCCAGAGGATCACTCCAAATCCCTTTCAGGACCTGCAGTACCGTGGCATCGCCGCGTGGTATTTAAATCACAGGGGGTTTTATCTGAATGTACACAGAAAGCCCGAGGTACGTTCTAGAGCTATTCCGAGCACGAGCTACGCAAGGCTTGCTTTCTACAGCCCGAGAGGAAAGGTACCAACGCACACAGAATGTCCACGTCGTATTTTTCACAGGATCTCTTCACTGAAAAGGCCCTGCAGTTCCTTCCCACTAATCCAGGCTGGCTGGTAGATGGAGAAGGATCTCTCCAGGCACTTTCCCTTTAGATCACAAAAGGAAACATTAATCAAGCAAAAAATGGGAAATTATGACACCTAGCTGCTAAAGTTCAGCCCCAGTGGCCAAGTCAGAGTTGATCACAGGGTACAGGTGACTATCCATCAAATGACCTATCATAACACACATTAAAACGTCTGGGTTAATCAGGACAGTAGCCAAGAACAATATTTTTCTGCTGACTTTCATAACAGCAGGTACAAAAGCAATCCCCTTGAAACACCGGTCTGCAAGCATTCGAGACAAAAATTTGATTAACTAAACAAAATTCCAAATATGATTTTAATCAAATCATACCATCTCCTCACTGCACACCAAATACAGGACCAAGGCTGTTTCAGGCAAAGAAAAGAGGATTTTAGATCTGAAGAACTGTAGGTGTGAGCTGGAAAATGCATTGAAACCCGGGCTTAACTCCTGTGTCGCTACCTGTAATCACAGTAAAACGCAGAAAGAGGACTGAAGGCTACAATACCACCGCCTGACAGCGAAGTGGGATCGATCGCAAGTATCGTTACGATTACCCTGCAAAATACTTTAGCACGGATGAGGAAGAATATCTTTATGAGGTTATTATAAATTGCACCACATAGTCATTCGAAAAATACCAGCGCGACTTTGTGCTCTGCGCCTGTTTCAAACTCGGCACGAGGAAACGATAAAACGGTTTGATTGTTACCAGTAAAGACACTTCATATCTGTGAGGTTACTTCCTCCTGAGGATTCTCCCAGCCGTTTCTCCAAGCCTTGGTGATTACAGGGTTGCTCAATGGGGCAGGTGTTTGTCCTCAGCGCCACAAGTGAGGAGTCGGGGCACCGGGGGGGCGGAGGGAGGCTGCGTGACTCAGGCACACACCGGATGTCACTAATCAGGGGCAGATTAATCAGGTCCCAGCCCTGGGTGTTAATCAGAGCTCTGCACTTGTCCCCAACCCTGGACCAGGGACTCCTCCTCCCTCCTCACTGTCACACCCTGAAAATATTAACTGGGGCCAGGTCCCCATCACGCGTCCAGTGGACCAGTGCCTCTTGGTGGATGCTTTTGGGGAGGAAAATGCAGGTTTTTTTCCCAGATGACAGTTTGCAGGCAAGTGGGCCGCACTGCTACGGAGGAGGGAGTTGACACTGGTGTCACCAGCAACTCATGGGCGTTGTCCCAGAGCCGGCACCATCAGGCCAGCTCAGCACCCAGCGCAGTCCTAAAGAAAGGGATTTTATTAATGGTTATTTTTCTGGAGGCAAAACTAGTAACCTGGAGGGAAATTGTGCCTGTGGCAGTGCGAGTCAATGGGAACGTTGAGGGTGAGCCTGGGCTCAGGGCTGAACTCGGTGACTGGAGCAGGCTGTTTATCCACGTGCTTAAAAGTTTTACTGAAAAAGGGTACTTTTAGTAGTTAGTGTCGCGAAGCACATTTATAAGCATCTGAGGAGTAAGTAAGGATTTTTTTTTCTGCTAACGTCAACTAACTTATGGTCTATAAAACTAAAAGCTACAAACACAAGTAATTTATTCTAAAAAAATAAAACAATCTCTTTCTCAATGACAACGGTCATTGCCACTGCTGTGTGTATTTCTACCGCTCTTCACTTGCTGTGGTTCAGTGAAAAGGATCGCTTTATGATTAAATGACTATAGACAGGGCAGGGATGTGTACTCAGTGCATCAGCAAGCGTTGGCAGAGGGACGGTACATTTAGTTAAGCCAGTTAGTGCAAGTAAATTTCCCAACTTTGCCCCAGGAAAGTAAAAAAAAAAAATATATATAAATATATATTTGTCAAGCAAATGATGAATGCTTATAACATTATACAATGAAAGAAGAGCTCAGGATATGTATACAATGGCTTCAGTTCAAAAGAGTCTGCAGCAACAAGCTCAATAATGGAACTTTTAAGTTACATATATGTAAACCAAACGGAAAGCTGAGAAACCTTCCGTCTTAGATGGATAAACTGTTTACCTAAACAGAAAGAAACACCATTAATTCTCATAAATGACAATGCAAAGATGCACAGACGGATAACGCAAGTCAGATCTGCCAGATGAGGTCAAAAGCACATCCCCGCACAGTCCCTGTGCCCTGAAAGCAGCTCACGTGGCCCTGAGCGAGCAGCTTGGGCCGGCTCCTGCTCTTTCCGAGCCCAGCTATAACTACTAAAACACAGACCAATTTCCACGTTTGTGATTTCCGTTCGCAGTAATGGGATATAGTTATGATTCATAACGAGATGTCCAAAGCGATTTTAGAAGATGCTTCAGATGGCACGCGCTGGGGCTGGGACCGCGGGGCTGTGCAAGCGGGGAGAACCGCAGGAGGAAAACATGACACACGCAACCCCAGACGTGTCCCTGTGCCAGCTCACCCTGCGGCAGGGACGGATCCTGTCCCCCAGCCCCAAGCCGGAGCTGCGCATCCGTGACCCGGTGCTCCCCAGGGCACAGCAGCCCAGATGTGCAATTCTGCTTACACCAGGGGCTGGGAGGGGAGAAACCACGTCCCGCGGTTAACTGGGAGGAGTGGAGGGCGGTGGTGGTTTTTCTTTCCAGTTTCACTGGAAGTGTCTGCATGGCATTAAGTAAGTTTGTTTCTGTAGCGCAGTTTTCCCATCTGGAAAATGGGAAGGGGGGGATAAGACTGAACTTCGCGAGTGTGTCAGAAAACATAACACTTTAATGGGTACCCAGTAATTTGAGATCTCGGAATAATAATGCGGAGAATTATTATTATTATTATTACGACATAAGGCATTTTTACTTCTAATGCACAAAGAAAAAAAAATAGCAAGAGAGTAAGGTTTGAAGATCTAACATTCATTTTGTTTTTATTTTTGAACTTTCTAATTTTTCAATAATTGAGACCGCAGATGTTCGGTTCCATATGTGCAACAACCCAGTCCCAACCCCTTCGGAAAACTGGTTGCCAGCTATGGAGGCGAGTAAGAATATACTAAGCAAAAACAAAGAAACAAAATGTTTAAATAATAATAAAAAAAATTGTTGATACTTCTGTAATTCGCAATGATTTTCTCAAACCAGCCAGAATCTGGAGAAGCCTTTGACAGTGTCTGGGCTTAAAGCCATGGACAGTATCCACTGCTTAGTGTTGTATAATTTACAAACTCCTGTTCTTTCAACAACTACTCAGAAAATGAAATTGTTAAGTAAATATATAGCAGAAAAACAACTCAGAAGAACTGAGCAACTCCTTTATATCATTCAAAAGGTGATGGCCTCTGTGGAAAAAAAAAAAAACACAATAATTTTCTGCAGCCTGTCAGAGCCAGAACATCAAACAAACAAAACAACGAGAAAGCTATGAAAAAAATTTGCGTGCCTTTTTTCACAGTAACCTCCTCTGCAGCGGTATGCGACACGGAGATAGGTCCTTACACGCATCTGCCATCCAGGGAAACAACTTTCATGTGACTCTGCTGTAATCTCAGATTACAAAAGTGACAGGAGTTGAGAAACACGTTGGAGAAAAGTACGTCTGTGTTGCTGAAGCCGCTCGTACCACGGGGCTACGGCTTGCTTATTTTGGAGACTATTTTATTCATCAGTCCCCAGAGAAAGGAAGGAACTCCCAAATTAGTGGTCGAGGGAGAAGATCTGAGCCAAAACCTGGCTCCCAGGGAACTCGGGCTGAGAGTGGTTGCCTCCCGCCATGCCCAGGGGACACGATCAGTCTGGGGCAGAGCAATGGGACGAGTGCATTACCTTTCCCACAGTTGGGTCAGGAAACTTAAGAAATTGCTCCTTTATTAAACATATTAGAGACTCAGCCTTGTTTGCCTACTGATATCCTTGAAGGAGGGGAATACAAAGATGAGGGTGTGAATGCTATCTGCTATATCACCACTTTCAGGCTGCTAGGACAATTTTATTTGCTTTATAGTAATTCATTGCCAACTTCACACATAAAAGTTAAACACGCTTTTTAAATGATAACACTCAAAAGACAGTTTTCAGAAGAAAAAAAACCCCACCAGAATGCAAATCTCCACTTAAAAGGGGTTAGATGGAGGTTACCTAAAAGTGTTCCCAGGTTTGTTTCTCCTCACTGTTCCAGTAAACGTGGTGACCCTGGCCACCCGAGGGACATAATGACCTGTGTGGCTTCGCCTTAGCAGAGCCTGGGGTGGGATAAACATCCAAAAGCACATGCCCCATGCAGGCTAGGAGCATGCAGGCACTCAGTCTCCCCATCCTCATGGGGCAACTGTGTCCCCCATGCCCTGGGAGCCATTCCTGTGCTCATCCCAACCTCCTCGTGCTCCTCCCCGCTTCATCCCACCCAAGCACATGGTGACATCCTTAACGTCAGCGGGCTTTGGACCAGCCATTAAACGCTCTGTTTTCTCTAGCAGCGTGAAGAACAGCTTAAAAAATCTTTGCTTAAATGGAGTTATGAAAATATCAGCCACTGATCCAGAAGTTCTCAACAATTCAGTGATGCAAGGTCAGTCCTAATTGCCTCCATCTTTCCTATTCTCTCTCCAGAGAATAATTACTTCAAGAAACAAAGTCCTGGTTTATTTTACTAAGATCCAGAAATTCCCCGCTTTTATAACAACAAGCAACTCCCCTCTTCTTCCGCTTTGGACTAAAGAGAATATTACCACTGTCAGTTATATGCTGGGGAACTGTTAACCCTTAACATCCGCATGGTGAAAAAATAAACTGCAGAAATAATCACCTTGTGTTTAGAGTTACTCAATACTGTTAAAACGATCTTTCGTTTTGCTTGTTTGTAAGTGGGAAGAACAAGACCATGCTTTGAAAGCATTTATTCTGTACGTTAGCCAGAACAAAAATTCCTCTGAATTGCTTGTCTTAGAGCAAGGCACAGCGTTTTAAAACTTCCCTTTTGATTTTTCAAATTCAAGAGCAAAAGGGATTATGTTAAAGCAGCCTAAACGCTCAGGTTTAGACAGCAGAGCTCCACGATTTGATCACTGTGCTGGGCTCATAAAAAAAGCCCAGTCAGGGTGGTAATTGCAAGTGAAAAGTGGAATTTTAGAGGTGTTCCTATAGTAGCTGTTAACTGTCAGAGGAAAACAGAGTGGCCCACTCAACTGACTTCTCACTACTATTATTGTACTACCAATATTACTATTGTACCGCAGTACCACAGTATTAACTATTCAACTAAACTTTATATTGGGCAAAAAACAACCCTCACGTAACCATTTTTAGGAACAGCTTGGGAACAACCTGCAAAGACGACTGCTCCCAGCAGATGATGGAGTCCAACCCACACCCTCTTCTTTAAAGCCTTCTAAAGAAGGCTGAAACCTTCTCAGTCATCTCTGTTGTTACTTCCCCACAGCCATTTTCTGCAGCTACTCTGAGGTCTATAGATCTCTCATGGACACCTTGGTGAAATCATCTGATATTCTGAATTTAAACTGTTTACGTTCTCTCTGACTGGATGCTGGAAGCGGTGTGGACTCTCCAGAGTACATCTACTCGGAATCCAGCTTCGGCGATGTTCTGCAAAACTACAGAAAAAAATCATCCTGACCAGGCTGTGCCAGGTCCCAGAGAGGCTGCCTCAAGTGAGAAATGCTCTACTACGACCATCAACCTTCAGCAGCTTTTTGATCCTTTGAACTGTGTTTCCATTCCAGCCATTGGAATAAGCTGCTTTGCACCTCCAGCTCCAGCCTGGATTTGGACAGAAAGTGCCAGACAGCTATACAAAAGTTTTATAAGCATTTCTGACAGGGCCAGGAAGTCCCAAAATCTCATGAGAAAGCCTGTTGCTTGTCATCATCTTTTGCTTCAATACGACAGCGCTGAACTGGGACCTAACATACCGCCACCAAGAAATCTTGAAATCCTGTGAAAATCGAAGGAAGGAGTTTAACTAAGAGAGAATTCTCTTGTTCCTTTGAATAGACTCAGTTGCAAATTAATTTATTGAATTCTTTCTCTAAATTATTCAATTAGCGATGCAATTTTGCAGATTCAGTGAGTTATTTCAGGGTAGACCACCATACTCTCAGTGGTCTGCCAGAAGAGAGCCCAAACTGAATCTTTGAAGCTTATTCATCACCTAGACAAGTTCCTGGTCCTAAAAGTCCCATGAGAGTCTTCAGAAATGGGAATGTGAAGGAGCAAGAAGCGCTCTGATCAAACCACAAGGATCCTGAGCAAATCTTATTTTTATAGGTAAAATGACAATAAAAATCAAAGATTAAATTTCTCAAGCATAAATAAAAATAAAAACTGTTGTAGTCCAGTCTTAAGTTATATATTAACCTATAGACTATCTGCTTCTCATCTTAATATGTGTTGAGATAAAATTTGTTTCGCAAGAGAAAAGGTAACAGCTGCTTTAAGAGGAAAAGATAAAGAAATGCAAACCCCTCTCTTTGGTGTTTAGTGTCTCTTCGGTAAGCGGAATTAAGAG
This sequence comes from Stercorarius parasiticus, assembly GCA_013396915.1. Lineage (NCBI taxonomy): Eukaryota > Metazoa > Chordata > Aves > Charadriiformes > Stercorariidae > Stercorarius > Stercorarius parasiticus. The sequence goes on from VWZL01004392.1 coordinate 104,650, forward strand.
ACTGGGAAAAAACTGGTTATCCTGAATCTTCAGTGTTGTTTGGAAGATTTTGTGTACCAAACACCGGTATTATTTCCACGTGAAATAAAAACAAAAGCCTTTCTTCTGCTCAAGGCAGCTATCTGGTTTCTGGATTATAATGTTTTCTCGCAATCTTTTCTCAATCCACTCAGTATATCCCATCTCTAAATCCACGTGGCAAGTCCGGAGCAGAATCACTGTGGTATAAAAATACTTTTAAGGGTAAGTCCTCTATCACCTGCCCTCAGAGCAGACTATATTCTGTTTAATGCCTAAATGCTGCCTAACTACCTCTGTGCTGTGCCCCTGTCTAGGGCCATCACAGCTCCTGAGAGAATAACAGTCCAACACAGGAGCTCTGATATCACAAATTAGCTTTTCCCTGGGTGAGGAAGAAGAGAGGAGTTTATTATGTTGGTCATCAACCACTATAGCCAGCCTTTCATGACAGCTTTTATTAACAGTAGCCTTCTATATTCTTTTGCTTATGACTTTCTGACAATGCCTCTTTCCAGGATAACACCTTCCATGTGTAGCCTGAAGCCAGAGAAATATTTTTCCAAATAAATTTGATAACAAATGTCATCAACTGATTTGCTGGTTGGACGAGTATTTTAAAAACCCCTTACATCATGTGTCTGGAAGAAATGATCTAAGCTTAAGGTTTGGAAGCTGAGGTTGTGTATTTTCCTACAGCGGGAGATCAGAGAAATTATGGTTTTGCACAAGTGGGACAGTGATCATGAAGATTTCAGAGCTCTGTAGAGATACTAATGGTTTTAGCAATGCAGCATCCAGTAAGACAGGTAAGAATTATAATCCCTGTTTAGACTGGGAGACACTGGAGCAAACTTATGCACAGAAAGCCCAATGGGTACGGGAACCTGCAGGAAGGCGTCTCTTGAGTCAACTCCTTTTTCCAGCCTCAAAACCTCCTGCAAGTCCACAATGATGCATCCCTCCAAAAAGAAATCAAGAGGACAGGCTGGAGAAACACTAAGTTTTTCCAGCAATTCCTAAAATTTAACCTTGCACAAATGGATATGTGTAGGGTCTCCACGGAACAACCCACACAGTTACCTCTTCCCTCTGAGCCCCTACTAATTTTAAACTGCAGACAGCTTAGCAGGACAGACCAAGGCCGATAACTCTCTTCATTCCTGTTGGCTTCTCACTAGTAAAGCCTCACCTGGGGCTACGTGTCAGCCAGGGGGATTTTTCCAAGGAAGGGACAGAATTTCTGCTACTGGGCTTTAGCCTGTCCAAAATTTCCTATCTGCTGCATCTCTGTTTTCACCACCACGAAAGCTGTCAGTCAGCTCACACTCAGTGTCCTTAGTGCTTTTCTGATCCTCCAAAATCATGAAGAAAAAAGCAGCCAGGAGCGTGTAAACCCGGTGTCCCACTGCACACCCTCTCCACGTGCTGCAGGAACACCCGCAGCATAAGGTCCAGCATGAACGGCCTTGCAAGGACCCATCCAGACAGACCACCTATACAGTCCAAGGAACCAATACGGAAAATGCCCAAAATCGGGAAAAAAACGGGTTTGATAAAATTGTAAGTGTATTTTGAAACGGTTTTATGCATTATAATGTTCTACAACTCCAGGAGCGTCTCCCCGATTTAGCTGCACCTCTCTATGCAAAATTACCAGGCGAAAGTATGCAATTTCATTATCAGTATTGATCTATTGAACCGGCTGCAGCATTTTCTATAGATAAAATGCTCTTTTTTGGTAATGAACATTTTTTCTTCCCACAGCTAGATGTACCTTTCTGTCTTTTTGATATCACTGAGAATATCCCTACTGCCTGCATGAGAAGCAAGACACCTTTGTTGGTAGAAAATGTCTAACGCACTTTAACCACCTCTACCTTGATGTCCAATGGCAGATTTTCAAGGGCAGATACGGGTGGTGACAACCCCGTTGTTTCGCAGAGGAGGGTACCCACCTCTGCAAACATGCTGTGAAATTACTATACGCAGAAAACTCCATGCGGCTGGGATGGTCTCACATACGTAGCAACACCACAAACACTGTTACTTGCAGCGAATATATTTTTCTAAGTTTTGAAGCAAGATTATGACCCAGGATGAGTCTGCATAGAGACACTCCCAAGGATGCCCTGGAGTCGAAGCAAAGGTTAATGGAACAGACCCACATTGCCATTTTCATCTGAGACAAAGGTTTTATCTGTGTAAACAGTATCTTATTGCTCCACATCAACAGCATCGCCACTTTAGTTGGAAAACACCGTGTACCGTCTACAGATAAACCAAATAATGACCTACCTTTCCCAGAAACATCACCCTCCTGGAAGTGACTCTGCATTTCTGTGCCAGAAGACCCAATTTGGTCTGCAAGCTGCACAGCTCATTGACAGCACACAAATAATCCCAGACAAGTTTTGTCCAAACTGCCTTTGAAAATTATTATTTTATTGTTAACATATATGCAGGCCGAAAAGTTCGTTTAGATAAGTATGCCTTTCTAGGTCAGTGCAATCTTCAAGCCAGGAAACATCATCGCTGGTGTAATGGTCTTTTACAATTTCCTGGAAGACCGTCTTATCGCAGTTATAGTTTGTGAAAGACAGTGGACTTTCTACCTTCTGATATGAAAAGGATAATATATGCTCAGAGCAAACTTCAGCCTGTTTAGACTAGGCAAAAGTAGAATATCATCTGTCCATCTACTTTTTTTTCCCGTCATTTGAATTTTGGAAGCATGTATCGAGCTTTTCTCAATGAATATAAGAAAGTTTCTGCACTTTGTTTGACCCTGCTGAACTTCGCAACGCTGACTTCTCAACACCCCTGCTGAAAAAAGCCACTAAATCTTACAAACTATCTCTTTGTTGTCTCTTGCTTTTTCCCAGCCCCTCCTTCCAATCTTACCGAGCCAGTTGAGCCTGCACTTTTCACCTCCTCTGTTGACATGAAATGAAGTAATCACATTTATTTGAATATTCACTACAGATCTTGTCATCATCTCGGTTTATTAGCCAAGAAGATAGTGTTTCAAGAGCAAGTCTTAAAACTTTACGGCATGGATCCACTCACTCGCTAAAAGCAAAATAAGTGAATTAAAACCTCAATTCATAAAGCAAATAAATGTCATGTAGACACACCACCAAAATCAAGCCATGAAAGCTAATGAGCCTGCAAAACAAAAGTACGGAGCCTGAAAATGGTCCTAAAGTCATCTTCAAAAAAAGACCCCAGGTAAGTCTGTTAGGATGCTGCCACAGCCTGTCCCTCTGCAGAGCACGGACTCCGATTCATTCGCCGCAGGGAATCGGGGAAATCCGCGAGAGCACTTCCAGCCACGCACAAACGGGTTTGTGAAGTATATACTACCCATGTATTTAAGTATGCATGCACGTATAAAGACAAACATGAAGGAAGAAAAAGTTACAGCCTTTGGGATGCAGAGGGTGCTTGCATCTGCTGTGTGGTAGTTCACAACTTTTTTTAACTGTTTTACCTGTCATATTGCTGATCTTGGGATGTAAAAATCACTATACTTACCTAAATACACAAAAAAGAGAGACAGATACAGAATATTAATGCTTCCCTTGTTGTAGAGGCAGGATGATTAATTCATGCGTCATACACAGTATATTCTGAAACGGTGGACTTAAATTTCTGCAAATTTAATTTACTGTCTATATCTGGGAAATGACGGATATTACCTTTTGGTGAAGCGTGGCTAACTTTCTCTGCCAGTCCCATGCAGTCCACCTCAGTGGCATATCTGCACTGAAAGAAGGCTACCCCTTCTTAGAGAAGATGTAATTTAAAGCATCAAGAGGAAACAAAATTTTAAGCACCTTTGGGAGAGCACAAGAGAAAGGGCATGACCTTGATTTGTATCTGTTCTGAGGACAGAGGATTCAGTCTTTAAGTCTGTCACTAAAGCACGTTCCTCAATTTCTAAATTTACTGGGAAGTTGTTAAGATAAGGGCAGGGAACATGATGAGAGGCAGGGGTTTTCCCCCCTAATAAAAGAAGTGAGAGTGTCTTTCCAGCTGCTCTCTAATATTGTACAGAAGACCTGGGCAGAATTTGTATCCACGAGACCATTTCTGGAGTTCCTAAGGGCTTTTGAGGCCAAAACACCTCTTTTGAGTCAAGACTGGTGGAACTGAGCCTCCAGGAGCTCAAGGGTGCTGTGTGCCTTCCCAGAAAAACAATAGCCTGTTGAGATCTACAGTCCATGATGAAACTCCAGTTCTCCCCTGTTGTGCTGAAAGTCGGCTCTAACAAGGCTGGTCTGAAAACACACATGATGGACCACATAAATTGTTTGTCTCCTATAAAAACTCAAAAGGCTTTCCAGTTTCATCTTTTTGGGTTTTAATCTTTTAAAAGCATGTTCGGATTATATCCATTTGATTTTAGTGAGATTGTGCTCTAAAATAAATGGCCTGTGTGCACACACACTAACACATGTGGAATTCCTTTTCAGTAATCCTCAAAGAGGCTTTTGATTTTACTTCTGATTCACCAAAAAAAAGCGCAAGTGAGATGTGCACAGGGATTTAGATGGCTCCAAGGTCACCACACACATTTACATAGGAAACATATGGCTATGGGAAAACTCTCCACTTGGCTGTAAATGGGTTCCTTGAGGTGTTTTCACAGAATCTGTTTGTCAAATGGATCAAAAATCCTGTGAATCAAAGGCCAATTGGAGAGAAATGGTATCTGAGTCAGTAGGGCAGCCCATCAGCAGCTTAGCTACACCATCCCAAAGGCAAATCCAAAGCCCGTAGCTCAGGGGACTGATCACACCAGGGCCTTGGTGGCACCCAAGGGAAAATCCTCATCCACCTTCCAGCACCGTGGTCATCCTTGAGGATGAAAAGGAGGCAAAATATGTTGTATGTGCAGCAACCACCAAGTTGTCGGGCAGGTCTGGGTCGTCTTACACCTCTAGCAGATGCAAAGGGCAGGCAGGTAGGGAAGGAGCTGGAGGAGGACTTTCTGCTCCTGCACAAGTCTCAGTCTCACCCAGCACCATGAGAAGGGCCACGCACTGAGCATGGAGCCAAAGACAGCTCTCATCCCACAGGGCTGGGAAAGCAGGACATCTCCTGTCCCCCATCGCAGAGCTGCGCCCTGCCCGGCACTGCCATTCACCCCCCGAGAATAAGGGGAAAGCTCCGGCTATTGTCCAGGTCCTGGAAGTCTATTATTAGAGAAGAATAAGCCTGAAATGCAACAGCTTTTTTTGGTGAAGGAAGCTTCACATGACTCATCCATCACAAGCTTTATTATTGCTTCAGACCCTACTGCAGGTTTACAACCAGATGTTTTAGGGACCCTGCATTTTCCCTGTGAAATATTCCCTCCACCGTGTTTAAAGCTGACAGGCAGGTAGTTGTAAAGTCAGCCATAACAGTCAAAGCTGGCAAGTTTTGCCTCAACGCGATAAAAAAGTCCGTTATTAGTACTTTGTGATTAATGATTGTATATTACAAATGTACATTAATAAGTATAATATACTCTCAGTATTTTATTGCTGCTTTTATGATATGACAGGCAAACCTATGAAAGCATATTTAATGTATTCGTGCACCCATATTGTGCGTGTAATTTACACAAACTGTAGGGATGGCTTAAAATGCATCTAAAAAGGACACAATCAAGGTTGGTAGGACTCCAACTTAACCCATACTTTTATTAGGGTTGTATCTCCTATAGGAAAATTTTTGCATTCTTCCTGACCTCTGAATTTCTGCAATTTGGGACAAATGAGGAAGGGAGGATTAGGAAAAAAAAAAAAAAAAAATCAGTCTTGGAAGTTAGAAACTCCCTAAATATGAAGAGGTTACTGCATTCTGAGGCAGGGGAGAAAGGGTGAGGGAAACGGTGTATGGGAGGAATATTACTGACTAGTCTCCAAAAGCAGAACAAGCAGAATTAGAAATCACTTCAAGTTCCTTTAAGCACCTTTGTTTTGTGGAACTCGGACGCAGAAGCAGTGTTTGGCAGTCCTACACTTGCTTGACTAGCCACCGCTTGCAGCCAAGTCTTGTACAGAGACTAAGGCAACATAAAGGGGTATGTTGCATCAATCAAAACCTTTATATTAATTATCACCTTTACTGTGCCTAAGTCGGGTTTCCAGGCAGCTGCAGCAGCTCCCGCAGAAGGAAGGTGCTGTGATGGTCTCCAGAGGAGATGGCTGGCGCAAAGGCTCCTGCAGCCTCTAGGAGGGGTATTCCGTGAGCCAGGTCCTTCTGCCTTCAACACCTTCCCATTTTCCAAGCAAGGACCAGCTCCAAACCAGGCTCCTCCAACTATTTTTTCCAGCATTTACCTCTTACAGCTTTATCTGTGTAGGTGATCAGCTGTCAGCATTCTCAGCAGGTGCCGTTCAGTTCTTTGTAATTTCTTTTGCCCTTTCTCACATGGAAAACAAAAGTCCAAAGAATTTGGGTTTTGTCCTCAGTTTCTTGCCTAACTTCTTCCTGCCCTGCTTACGTAGCCATCATCCTTTCAGTGAGATGTGGGCTAAGCTCTGCCGTTGGGAGAGTATTGCAGGATCTTTTGAGGGCAGGAGAATCCGAGCAAAGGAGGGTCTGAATCTCCAGCTGGGCTGCACTGACAGTACATCCAGAAACGGAGAGGAAATTCACAAATCCACTTCTGCAGTGACTCCCGGGAAATCAGTGGAAGGATCCCAAGCTCAAGTTCAGCAGTAGCTGGCTGATGGCAAATATCCTGAAGGCAGCAGGTTTGTGGGGTTTCTTTCCCCCCTTCTCAATTGTTTCACGTATGAAACAATTCCCCTTTCCCTGTATGTCAAAACGCATCATAACAATCCATTGACACACTGTTAAAAGAAATATGTGTTTCAAACACCTGGATAAATGCATATGTGTGTGCAAAAGGGGCACCCCGGGCAACCGCATTTGTTAGCACCAGTTTGCTGGGGCAAGTTCCTGACTGTAGGAGCAGCAGATAGGAATAGACACATCCACAGATAAATAAGCTTCTGGATCAAATACCCCGAGCTGCAGAAACCTTTGCTCTCAGTTTATCTGTGGCCTATTGGGGTTCCTCCTAATCAAAGATACATGTAGTTAAGAAAGCAAGAGAACAAAAGAAACCTGAGTGCAAAGTAAACTGAAAAAAGGAAGAAGAGAGGGTCCCATGGAGCCCCTTACTCAGTTTGGGGATAAGTAACCTAGAGAGATTTTAATTTAGAGACATCCTACCCAAGAACAAAGATGGATGTGAGCTCAACAGAGGCTACAACCTGTATGCTACAATAACGTAGACAACGTGGTCTACTAATGAACGCTGACAAAGGCAAATATTTTTTTTTTTTTTATGTTGGGAGTTTCAGGGCTTTGCTGTCTTTTAAAGGCTGTGCTGCTCAATGAGTGGAGCGGAGCAGTTTCCACGTGCCCGGATCCAGCGCCTGTCGATGCTGTGCAAGACGCGTCCTGCACTCAGCAGGGCTTGCGCCAGCAGCAGCTCCCGAGCTCAGCCCTCACATGCTAAACTCACCTTCACTGGGAATTTGGAGCACGCCAAATGATGAAAAAGGCGTTCATTTAAACTGAAGCGATCTCCAAGACATTTGTCTTCAGAGGGAAGAATAGATCCTGCTCTTACACGCATGCTCTCTCTAAGAATTTCAATTTCCATCAATTTCTACATTATTAATTCAGCCAATCCCACAAACACCCCAAGTACCCAATGCATCCCTTGATTGCAGATGAGAAAACGTATGTACAAGAGCCACATTTTTAGAAGTCCCTTCCTTTTGTGGCCTTTCTGCCTCTAGTCAGCGTGAGCTGCCTTTGCCAGTGACCTGACCCCAGCAGCTCTCGGTTACAGTCCCTGCAGGAGTCGGATGCTCGGCTCCGCTAGAAAACAGATCACGTGGAAAAACTTGGTGGCAACTTCTGAAAACTTGAGCTCAAGGGACTTGTGCTATAGCACACAAAAAAGCCAGGGGATAGGGTCTTTTACTCTTGAAAAGTGTTGTAAAATCCATTTATAACCTCGCAGGAGAAGCTCATTTGGAGGTGATTATCCAGGCCAATGGAGGATTTTGGTGTTCAGCTAATAAGGATGAGCTTGCATATGCTATACTCAATTTCGATACAAATGCAAATAAGCTTTTGGGATTTTTATTTTTTTTTCCCTTAACATTTAGGTAATTCCTCTCTACTCCAATCCACTTGAACTAACATAACTAGAGCCATTTTCTACCGATTTCAGTTGTATTCAACAGGACTGCCTTGTTAGTGACTACAGAATATCCAAGTAATAATTCAGTAATAATTAGTACATCTTGGAGGGAAGAGTAAGGTCTCTGGGACCGGGACCCTTTGGTATTGAAGACTTTTCCATGTCCTTGCACAAAAGTGCTCTGCAGATGTTCCTCAGAGGGACCGCAGTCCACGCGAGCGACAACAGCCTCTGGATGAAGGTGTATCCCTGGGTTATTTTCTGACACAAATAACATTATAAAATTGAACATTAACATTATAAAATCTTAAGTACTAACGAGCAGCCTCTTTCTTCATCCCGTTCACCTCAGAGACGTGTCGGCTTCAAAGCACAGATGGGTCATTAACATATGACTGTTGTTGGGCATAAATAACCCAAAAAATACCTAACCCAGCTGGAGTCAAGCACATTCTGAAACACTGAAAACAAAAGAGGCAAACTTATCCACCCCATAATTTCTGCAGTCAATGGAGGCTGCTGAGCAGCACTGAGAATTGGGCTGCCTGCTTAGGCACAGAAAAATGAAGTTTATAAGCCTAACCCTTAGGTAGTGAGTTTGAAAGTGGTCAATTTAATCTCCCTACGCTTCTGTTTCTCTCCCTGTAAAAGACTAACTTAGCTATACGGTTAAATACGGTGACTGATAATGCATGAAATTTTGATATTGAGAAATGTAATGTCTGCAAAGCGTGTTGGAAACATCAGCTCAAAGAGAGCAAAACCCTACCCTCATCTTCCAAGGAGAAAATTCCAAATTGTAGGCAATTTGCCCAGTCACAACGTATCAGGCAAACTCTCACTGGAAAACATTTTGTGCCATCCCGAACCGGTTTTCCCTGCGATGGTTTTAACGCAACTCCACCATAAACTACCACGAAAAGAAGGCTTGCTGTCATTCCTTCATACTGTCTGTGATCCATCCAGTTGCCCTACCTTATTTAGCAGTTTGCTGTTACCCTGTGGATGACAATTAGCAGCTTTAAGGGAGCAGCCGTGCTGCCGGCTGTTCGAAAGGCGGCTGAAATTCCAGTGCAATCCCCCCTGCTCTCGGCCAGGCGCAGGAGCCCATCCTTTCACAAAATACGACAGGAAAGTCTTGTAATAACATTTCCCCGACTACAACCTAGGGACCATTTGGGAAGAACAGTGTGAAGTCATAGAGGTAGTATTACCTATAAAATGTGTGAAATATTAATAAGGGCAATATTTCTTCATCACATTAAAAAAAAAAAAGAAGAAATCCCACCAAGAGGTACATCACTATTCAACTGGATAACCACATTCCTAGGTACAAAGTGTAAATCTCAAAAAAACCCCACACTTTTTTCTATACATCAGCAGAAGGACATACACACATGTATATAACATGGCACGTTGATTTGTCATGACTTAGAAGAAGCTCCATCAAACCTACATTTTTTCATTAGCACTCTGTTGACATTGACTATTTCTGTCTCGACTGAATGACTGACCAGACGGTTTTGCCATAGAGATGGGCAGTGGATGAGAATGAACTCTGACCCATTTAAATTAAGTCTAATATTTATTGTTCCAGGCCAACAATGGTCTTGGGAAGCACTGCCTTTGACCTGCCGCGTACATACAATCATACACATAAAGGAACTATACAAAATAGAGCCTGGATCGTTTAAAAGATAAGCCAGTTCCTCCGAGGACGGGGATTCATATCATGGAAGATTAAATACAGAAAACATATTGAAGGATTTTATAAATTAGCCAGGATTAGGGCAGTTATGATACTACATGCATTTTCTAACAGTTTTTTCAGTAGAGAAAATTAATTCCAGAAACAAATAGCAGTCAGTATTAGCCTGCCAGTCACTCTGATTTCACTAATGAACAGATAACATTGGCCTAAAAACACCGTGTTTTACTTAGTTTTATAAATGAAATAATCGGTTTGTGGCCTGTGGACACTACGGAAAAAAAAAGATTTCAGTCATTCTCTCTCCCCTTATGCTGCTTTTTAGTTTTTGGTGGTTCACTTGACTTTTAATACAGTTGCTGTGTACTATCAGTTTTAGTTTTCAGTCTCTAGTGCTGTTTTCTGTAGCGTCTGGGGTTAGTAATTCCAATTGACTGACTACTGCAGGGCATATTGCATTCCGACACATATATCCATCTTCACGTCTTTTCCATTTAATGAAGACAACCTGATCAACATTTTGTTTTGCACAAGACTTATGTTACAATAATTGAATGAAACGTTCATTTTGAGCATAAACTACCTAATAAAAAGTAAAACGCAAAAAAAAAAAAATTATTGAAGAGCTTAAGGAAGCAATAAGCTAATGCGATCCATCATATAAGGTGGAAACTATCCTTCCATATTTCTTTTGTGGTTTTTTTCTGCTAGCTTTTTACCAACATATGGTCTTAACATGCTATAAAAAGCTTGTACAAAATTAGCAACAAAAATACCGGTTAATCAGTGGTATTATGGAAGTAATAGAAACAACAACCTTAATTCCCAGACGTGCTCTGCAGCTAGGCCAAGCCCGACATCGCGGGCAGCGTGGTGTCACCCAACCCTGGTTGGGTCATCCCTGACCTTCTGGGAGACCTCTCCCACATCCCCTCACCCGACTCCTCTCGCACGTCTGTGGGGAGGAAAGCACCAGCCTCGGGGGAGGCAGACCACGACACCGGAAAAGGCAGCGACAAGACCCCTTGCTCTGAGGCTGGCCATCATCTCACCTTCATTTTACTATACGTCTCCCATCGAGAGGACCAAGAGCATATATGAGAAAAGAAGGGTTTCTTGCCTTTTTTTTGTTGTTAAACAGTCCACAAAATTGGCATTTGCCTGTATGCACACTGGACCTGGTGCAGGAGTATTTCTGTATTTCAGCAGTCTTTGCTTGCCGCTAAAACCCTCTTAATTGCTGGATGCAAACACTTCATGCTGGACGCACGTGTGCCCTGCGCAACAGATCCCCAAGCCCGATAACTGGTCTGAAAGGGCTTTTTCCTCTTCTTCCGTGACCTGCACCATTGCACTGTGAGCTGTAAGGCTTACCGCAGAGAACCTATAACGTTATATTAAATCTTTGCAACACTGCATTTCTCATGGTCGCAATAAGTTTGATGAGATTAGAAGACAAATCGGATTGTACTATATGTTCACCATCAAAGAACATAAAACAGCTTTACTGCACATTGGTAATAAAAAATATTAAATTCTGCTGACCTAATTTTTTAATGTTCTCATAGTTGGCATTATATATGTATACATACACAGGCACATTTTTCATATATTTAACCAGTAATAACTTTTATCACCACAATTTTGCTATTGATTGCTTCTTTAACAGCAAAATGCATCACAAACAGAAATGAATGAAGCTGTCGGGAAGAAAGTTCTATAGTAGCTTTACTGTCAATTCCCATCATAAATAACCATGACATCATATGAGTCTTATCTACGGGTTGCTGTTACTGATCAATGGCATCACTCTAGTAGTGTAAATAGCTTCTAATGTCCCATCTTCCACCTTCAAATAGGTTCTGATTATTTATGATAGCTGTTAGGTTACAAGTCTGAGCTGCGGTTTGGATTTATTTTCTACTTACAGCTGCTGTGGATTTCAAGTTAGATAGAATTATTTTTTAGTTAAGATGATGAAATGGGATAGAACTGTCATGGAGCCTAGAAAAACCTTCATCTCATTTACTCTCTGTAGCAATTTGACTGTGAATCCAAAGACCTTAAAGGCTTTTCATTAAATAATTCAAAATGTTAAAACAGAGAGTCCTGGTTATTTCTACTAGTTCCGTGCAGCCTAATCAATTTAGTGCTAAAAAGAAAAGGAATAATATTTTTCCTTGTTACTGAACTACGAAGGAGTTTCATTATATGCAGAACCGTATAACACAGCCTTACAAAATTGTCACGAAAATATACCAGCCAACAGAAAAATCTACTTGTCAGCTTTTCCCATGGTGATCATGAAAAAACTAATGATGTTTTACTCACTCACTCAAACAAAAACTATTCACCCCCGGGCTAGTCGATATTTGGAAGGATGATATAATCTCTATATTTCTTATGATAAAGAAAGGCATGTCTGCCTGACTACAGAGCTCCAGACATTTTTTTTTAATATCTATCGCATTCTCATACCCCAAAACGGTTCTTACAATTGAGAACCGGGGCAGTGGACCTACGGAACGACAGCACATTGGGAAACAAATGCACATAGATTTCCACTTACCACCACAGAATAGAGGAGTCAATGGCACGTTAACTAATTCATTGTTTAAATTTCCAGAGTCAAGTTCCTCTCTCGCTTTACATTTAGCAAGTGCGCTAAACTTGAGGGGTATTGTGGAGGGAACGGGTCATTTTTCCCAGCATCAACAATAATTAATAAATGGTTAGTGTTCTCTAGCTCATTTGTCTAAAGGAAACACCCTAATGACACTGAGGGGAAAATCAATAAGGATAAAACTGCAGCAGCGATAAATATTCTGCTACTCTTATCCTTTGGTGACCTTCTGAGGGGTTTCAGATTTAAAGACTCATCCCACTACAGTCTTTTATTCCTCTCTTTACCATAATTCATCAGTTAATATGTAACTCCTAGCTGATTACAACTTATCTGTAAACGTCTTTTATGCAGTAGCAGCGCACAAGCCTCTTGGTGGAGCAAACCGGACGCATTTTTTTTTACCTTCCTTTATGGCAACTTAGTTGCAAACAATAAAAAAATTCACGATGGTATTTGGTGTGATAACTTGACAATGCAGAGATCTTGGGGTTTGGCCTGAAAGAATCCCAAACACGCTCCAATCTTTGTATCTGGGTGACAAGCACTTATTTTTCCATCCAGTATTTCCTCCTTAAGATTGTTCTGTTTGGTGAAGAGCTGTTGTGCTTATAACAGCGCACACCTCCTAGCACTGCCTTGCCTCAGTTAAAGAGTAACCACAGCACCAGGGGTCACCTGGGAATGGAAAGTCTTAAAAACACGCAAACAAAATCACTGTCTGGGCTGGAGGGTTTCAAAAGACAGTTTAGTAATTACCAATAAAAACCTGATGGCACTTCTCCAGTCACTGCTATTGTTTGGACTTACAAAAGTACGCGAAGATAGCATCGTTCTCCCGCGTCCCTTCTCCTACCCACAGTGGACTTTCCCTTTTTTTTTCCTTTCCCGATGCTATAATCTTTCTTATGCCTTAGGTAAACTTAAAACCTCAGAGGAGAGAAGGAGGGAATGCGGCTGCTGGGCGCTGACAATAGCTGTTTTGTCACCGCCAGGCACTGGTGGCCATCAGGAAGTGGGGACTAGTCCAGCCACTTGATGCCAGGGTGGATGATTTATTGCCTAGTGTCTTCGGTGGCAATTGGACCCATTCCCGCTGTCACTCACGCCTTGCAAAGATTCGGTCCTAAAGAAGAGGTTCCCCTCTGGTCTAAAGAGATTACAATGCTTGTCATAAAGTGTCTTTTAGTGGAGGGAAATGGGTATGAAAATGGGTAAAGAAAGGAAACAATCAGAAGAGGAGAGAAGATGGATGTTCTGTAACCTTTTCTCAGAGACCCATTTCTTCTACTTTTTCTCCTGTCTTTAGCAGGTTTTTGTTTTGGCTGATGACAATGCGTAATAGCCTGATAAATTGATTTTGTGAGTCCCCTTTCTCATCTCTTGAGAAGACACTAACTCGTTGGGACTTCAGAGGGCTCTTGGAGGCAGGAGACAACAATTAGTTTGTTGGGGATGTCAGAAAGGAGCTTCAAAGTTTTGCCAGGAGAAATCCTTTCTGACAGATCAGTGCTGACAACGTTGGCAGCTGCTAGGAAAAGTGGAGCTGGAAACTCCTTCTGACTCTCAGGAGCAGGCAAAGATTGCAGGACACGAACTGCGTACAGTGGGTCGGGTACCGGTGCCGTTGCTTTTCACTGAAGCATACATGGCAACGACTAAAGCTTTCCAACGGATGAAAGAAGAGAAAGAAACGTTTAAAACCAAAGGTTATAAGTTTTTTTAGCAAACCTTAATACACAATCTTTAAAAATATCCACAAAATCAAGAAAGCACATCAGAGCATGATTTGCTTCTCCAGAGTTGAAATGGGTGGTCTTGATACTTTTTTTAAGACCTCATCATAGGAATATGGGTTTATGTTTTAACAGTGAAACTTCAAAATTGTCAATTATTCCTTTTTTTTCTTTTTTTTNCCAGGAGAATCCTGGACTTTCTGACAGCAGTTACATGCCAAAAACAACTGCATCGAGGTATGGCTGTGTGCGTCTCATTACAAGAAACCCTGTGGAAGAGGTCTGTGTATAATATCTCCCTATTTTAACAATCTCATGATTTTCTTAACCTGAAAATGAAAACACCAGCTGTTTCCTTAAGGTAAAAGCACTGGTCAGTCCAGGCTTGCTGCAAATAAGCAGCTAGTACCATTTTGTTGGTAGATCACAGACCCAAAAGAGTAGCTATGTTTTCCCCTAATTACAGGTTTTCGGAACGAGGATCTGACAACGAAACCTGGTAAAGGCTTTGTGAACTCCCAGAAAAGAATCTCAGGACAATTAGTCTCTATTAAATTGATAGGCAAACGTTAGACGATACAACTGCATTCCTATAGAATGGCGCTGCACATGTTGATACGGGTTCTGGCGCAATAGTTTCTTCATATATGTTATGAAACACAAAGAAACAGGTTTCATTTTGCCATGGTTAATACGCACTTTTGCTGTTAGGTGGAAGATGCTTAATATTGCGCTTATTGGTAAACAGTAACACGTACACACGCAGTCTCCAGACTCTTCTCTGCTATGATTTAACTGGAGATCTCAGAGAAGCAGAAGTAGCTTTTACTTAAAAATTTCTAGTAAAGATAAACTCTCAACGGCAATTTTCCTACGCCATAATGTGATAAGTCAATAAAAAATTATTTATAAAACTTTAGAAATCTTTTATCTTTATCATGCTAACCCCGATATGTATATTTGACACTGTATGGTACCTACATACATTATTGCTTCCGCTGTTTACTTCCTCGATAAACTGCCGTGAGCTGGGAATAAATCATGTCATGTCGGTACTGATTCTGCACAAAGAAATCTTCCACTGAACAGCGGTTCTTTTAAAAGGAAGAGGAGGGATGAAGTGTATCGATAAGCAGCTAAACCAGACCTTTTAAACTCAGGGAGAAAATTAAATGTTGTACTTTCAGTAGTTACAGCCAATTTCACGAGAGTATAAATTGCTTTGCCAAAAATCTCTTTAGATGTATTAATACCGCGGTAAAGACACAGCGCTGGAGTAATAATTGCACAGTCATTTGCTAGCTTTTAAAATCGCATCACTCCAAATAATACCAACCCTGAGCTATATCCTGCTAGAAGCAGCCCATTAATATCACACACAACAAACGTACAGCAGATCCCGAATAAATCCCCGATTAGTGCCAGGGTGAGACAGATTTGGGAGGTAAAACCCAGCTTGAGAGCTGCAGACTAAAAGTTCGGCCCAGCAGACTTTTCTCAGTCCATTGGCTGTTTCGAGTTGCTGTTACCGGGCTGATGGAGAGGAGGATCGGCACATGTGGGAAAAAATGCTGTTTGAGTGGGAGAGGAAATATGGTTTTTTTCTTTCAAAGATACACTAGAACTCAATCAGGCTATTAATCAAATAGATAAAGCTGGCACTTCAGTCCCTGCCGCTCACAGAACTCCGGGCAGTAACAAAACCTTCTCAGCACACCAGGAGACTCTTAAAATTCAAGCACTCTCAAACTTAGCAGCACCCCTGAGAGCCACAAATTGAGAGAAATTAATTCTGTGCCCCTGCACCCCTCATTACCAGGAGAGCTGAAGTAGGTCAAATGCAAGTTAATCTCTTAAATTCCACTTTTGTACACGGATGTTAAAGCAGCCATTACTTTTGCACCGGCAAATGTCTCCAGGCTAAAGTGCAGAACTTTAATAAACCATAACAGGTCAGTATGGAATATAATTCCAGCTAAATGCCTGAAACTTTTTTTTTTTTAAACATTTTAGCGCTGTCCCCTGAAATGACCACCCCATGCATCACTACAACAGACATGCCTGAAGAGTTTAAGCTGCACCCAAATAACTATTTGTAATAAGCACCTTATTCTTTGGAATTAGTAAATGTGCATGAATGCTAAAACAACTTAGTTGTGATCTCAAACACGAAACAATGATTCAAAATAGAACAGTGTGTTAAAGACGCTGCCGAATTTGGAGAGAGGTAAACACGTCTCAAAGAAAACAAGCCTGCTCCTGCAGAACGAAGAAACAACCCCCTTCATACAGCAACACCTATGTCGAGATGTCTAGCAAAATTTAAATGTTCTAGCCCTCATTTCAGTGCGCATTATGCAAAGGCGGATCAGGCGTGGGTTTACAAAGCGAATAGACTCCTCTGAAATCTAGTCTGGACTCTGCTGACAAAAAGAACCAACACTGTATTTTGATTCCTTCTACTTATACATCGGTCCCAAGTGCCCAACTTTTTAAACTGCTTTCCTGTGGAATGCCATCATGTGTAGGGATGTGGTGGTGGCATGGTGTTACTGACACACCAATTACGGTTACAGGCAAGAGGCTGGTGTTGCTCCTGTTAAAACCAGTGGCAACACTCTGCCTCGCTCCTCAGCCTGTCTAAATCCACCCACGAGGTGTAAGAAGTGCCACGTTCATCTCAGGGAATTACTCTAATGCAATCGTGAAGTTTTGGGTCATATACATCCTCCAGACCTCGCGCTCAACTCCTGCTGATGCCCAAGGGACTTGCGTGCACGGGAAGAGCGTGTTAGATTTCCCACAGTGGCTTCCCTTCTGCTAATTCATCCATGGGTGACATTCCAACAGACAGTAGCAATTTCATGAAAAGGAATATATTTTGTCCTAAACATAGCAGATTTATGTTAAAAACCTAGCAGTCTCACGTAACTTTAGGTCAAAGCCATACTTTAGTATGAGCTTGCCATTACACATTTCTCCCTGCTCCTAATGTATCTTCAGAAAACACACCGTTTGTCAGAAATTTCAGCTAAGGATCTCCATTTCCAGTGTCAATCTAAGTTCAGTAGCCGTCTACAGACCGAGTAGCACCTACAAGGAGAACAATCACCGGGAAAACTTCTTTAAAATATTTGTTTTGAAGACGAGAAACTAGTCCAATGCTAACAAAAAAACCCAACGGAATAAAAATAAACTGCAAAAGAGGATTTTTATGTTGCGATAAATAGTAGTGGCTTTTAGAAATATTGTTTAGATGACTGCAATAATATAACGCTAAAACCCTGCTTCTACATGCACAGCCTGCATATGCGTAGGTAGTCGTAGATTTATTGCTATGATCATGTGTTAGACAGTTGTGTTGATTCTTCCATATCTTTAGAAGCAAGTAATAATGACAATTTTGGGAGGTAATAAAATTTCACGTGTCTCTTGTATTAATGCGTTCCTATCACTAGCTTCTTAGACGCATTTGGAAACAATCAAGTTCTTATTTTAAGGAGCCTTAAGATAAGGTATCTGTGAGCTCTACACTTGGGGTAATTGATCACATTTGTTTCCTGTACGTAAGTTCGACTCCTCTTTCGCTTAAACTTGGCATGTTTCTCATTACCCTATGCCTTGTTAGCCTAGTAGAAACGTTCTACCGTGGTGAGTGAAAACAGGACGATACTATTACAAACCACATCTAATCGGGGATGGCAGCCCTTCTCCGTCTCCGGGAACTTTAGCACCCGTAATGCCTTTCTGCAGAGCCCTCCTAGGGACCGAGGCATGGGCTGCACTTCTGCCGACGGGCTCAGCAGCGCTTCCGAGTCCTACAACGTGGTTCTGCTTCAGGATGGGATTGCAAAAACACCAGCAAACCATATTAAGCGTATCGTGTTTGTTTTCTTTCCAACAGTGGGAAAGCATTAGCTCTTCCAGGTAGATTCAAGAAGCATCTTTTGTCTAATTTGTGAAATTCCACATGGTAGTGTTGGTCCACAAAGAGTTTTTTAATTTCAGAATGCAACAATATTTATTTTTTATTCATAGCACTAAAAAAACCCACAAAACTATTAAACTTCCTGATAGCAAAAGAAAAAATTAAGGCTTTTTTTTGTGGTCTGTCTTTACATTGGGTTTATGACGGTATTGTTGGAGTGGATCATACTCTGCTTACGCTAAGGGAAGGTCGGTGCTACAGCCATTTTTTACCAAGAAAGAATTTGTCCTCATTTATTTTGATTGAAAAACTGCTGTTATGTTATATTGTAAATGGACTGGTCCTGTTGCATGAAAAATACGCGCTGTTGTATTTTTAATTTCCTCTTCTTCCTTCTTTGCATTCCTTCTGCCCTCTTTCCTACCAACAGTCAGAAGAAGGAAACGTGAGCATTTACCAGAAAGACAGGGAAACGACTCTGCCGCTAAACTCAAACCCATGCTTGTACATGAACCAGCAGGGAGGATTTTAATCAGGCCTTGCTGGCTCTGAGAAATCACCTACGTACGGCACAAAACTGCTGCAGGAAGAGAGGCTGGGAGGAGGCAGGCTTTAGGGGTATTTCATTTGACTTGCTATAGACTTGTTTCTTGTAATATCTCATTTAAAGAGCCTGGGAGTTTTTACCTACTGAGAAAATAGCCTATAACAGCCTTTAAAAGTCTTGCAGCTGGCCAGGTTCGGTATTCCAAGGTAAAAGTCTCTTACCACTAAAGGAACCTCAATGCTTTCAATAAGTGATGCAGAGCATGTTTCTTATATTCAAAAACTAACGTTGAAGCTATTATTAGCAGCACTATCTTCATCTCACTGAAGTGAATATTCAGAATTGGCTACCACCGAAGTATTTCAGTTTAGCAGAAAGCTAATACGTCATTAGGGAAATGTTATACCCAGTGAGGGATCATTATTGAGTTTAATTGATAGTAAAAAAAAGAAAATCACTAAGTGGGAACGCAAATCCTGTACTCGTACTGAAAAGAGATCTCGTCAAATAGCGAAACATTTCTGGCTGTTTCTACTCTGAATTCCTGTCTTTTCTAAACACGCTTTTCATGCTGCATTTATGCAGGTCACTGTAATCTACCTAATTTGTTCCCATGCTCTTTCTGGGCTGTCTTTCCTCTCTGACCATCTAGAGAACTTCACACATTGTCAACCTATCATAGGTGAAAGCTTTTGAAGATCTACTACTTTTCTCCTAGCCTAATAAGGTCAGTGACCTTTCAAGCTCTACTATTTCCTTTTCTATCATTAGCCTGATACGTGCATCAGCTACCTCTCAATTTTCTTCATCTCTTCAATGCCTCACTTCTTCCTTTGGACACTGTCTAATTAGGAACTTAATTTCCTCTTCCCTGATGGAGTTTTTGATAATAGAGAGATCCTATTCACCCCTGAATCACAGAGCAGCACTGTGATTTCCTGCTCAGGGGTGTCTTCAGGTATGTTAATTAATTTTCATGGTGGCGGCTCTGCCACAAAACCACAATAGACTGACAGCTCCCGTTGAAAATCCACCGATGGGGAACAGTCCTGCTCAAATTCAGCCTGGTTCACTTTGGAGTCAAGGAGGAACGCAGCCACAGAAGTAGCTAAAGATGAGGTTCGATGCCCGGCAGAGCCCACGTTGCCTTGAAATCCTGTCCGGAGACAGCACTGGCTTCTCTGTGGAAAAGGGACCAGCTTTTGGGAGATTTTGTCACATCCCCAAACCCTCTGTGCTCCAGGAGAGGAGCTGCCCCTGCCCCAGGGCCACGTGCCACAGCCATGTCCTCTCTACTCCTCCTACACATAAGAAGTGAGAACCTCAGTCGCTCGGGGGTAAAAGAGGCTGGAAGGGACCCAGCATTTTTCTTCAGGATGGAGATTTTAAAAGTAATTCCAAAAAGCGCTCAATTTTTGCATGAGCAGTTGTGGGCATGAGAAATGCATTCTCTGGGTAAACTTCCACACTAATATAAAAAAAAAAAAAAATGATGCTGCCCAAATAAAGTTTCTTTCACATTTTCCCCCATTGTTAAGGAAATTTATGATTTGCTCAATTTTCTGTACTACTTTCACCACATTTTTCTTTCCACAGAGTCCCTGGCTGCTCTGCAACAAGCCATGCCTTTCCTCCCCAGCGGGGAGGTGTGCCAGGGCTGCTCTGCCACCTTTAAGGTGCTGAGAAATTTTTGGAAGGAGCCCCATAATCACAACTTCGCCTATACCCATCTCTGCTGGCTTGCATAGTGAGTGCTGGGAGCAGACTTGTGGGTGCTGCTACATCACGGGGGTTGCTGGCGTTACATCAGGAAGCGATTTGGCAGCATCTGTCACATCCGTCTGGGAAATCTGGGCTCTTGCTGCTCAGTCCCTGATGGAAGAGGTGCCAGGGCTGCCCCAGGGGTGAAGAGCTGGTAGAGGCCAGGACACACCCCAGGGCAGATGCTCCCGCACCTCTCACCCCGGGACAAGGTGGCAAGAGACCGGAGACATCACCAGGAGTCCCCTACCCATCATCATCTCTTATGTTTGCCACCAACGACAAAAAAAAAAAAAAAAAAGTTAAAAAAACACCCAAAGCAAAACAAACCAGCAAAGCCTGCGGTCTGCTCATCTTGTGTCAGGGACAGTTCTAGAGCCAACCTATGTGATATTAGGAAAAACTGCTTCACCAAAAGCATTATCAAACATTGGAACAGGCTGCCCAGGGAAATGGTGGAATCACCATCCCTGGAGGTACTATAAAGCGGGGCAGATGTGGTGCTGAGGGACATGGTTTAGTGGTGATTTTGACAGTGTTAGGTTAATGGTTGGACTCGATGATCTGAAAGGTCCCTTCCAACCTAGACGATTCTATGATTCTACTCTATTCTGTTCTATGATATTGGGGCAGAAGGTGAATGTGGGGTTTCCATTCCCCTCACAACACTCCTTCTCTTGATCTTTCTTGAGCAATTCTCTGAGATAGCCCAGGATAACACCCAAAAGCTCCAGCAGAAAGCATCACCTCTGGGCATTGGTACATGCTGGGAGGAGGGCTGCCACAGGGTTAGGCACTGGGGTGGGACTGGGGCCACCTGGGCTCCCTGCCTCACTTGCCCAAGGATTTCCTGGGCTCCTCAGCACCCAGCAGACTCTTTTACCCTCAACGTACCTTGGTGCCCTGGCGAGAAGCTTGCTAAAGACCACCACTGGCACATGTGGAGAGGACTTGTTACCCAAATAATGCGTTTTGTTGGATTTTCTGAGTCTTTTGAAAGCCTCAAAAATTTAAAGGCCAGCCTCCCCGAAACCCCTTCGCCAACACCTCAGCATTCATTTCCCTTTTGCACACCTATTCCTCAAAATGACCAAATTCTTATTTTAATTTTAAAAACAATCTGCAAAGTTTCTTTTTAATCTTTTGCCACCAAACTAAAGCACTCCCTCCCCCAAACAGTGTCATAATGGAAACAACTTGGAGACCGAGTGGTGCATCTAGAGACCCTGAGGGCTCCCGTACGCCTGTGTTTGTGCGTTTTCCCTTCCTTTCTTAAGCTGGGGTTTGAGATTTCAGTTATTCTGCAAACAAGACCCAAGAGAGACACAATTAGACTCCCCTGGAGACTGACCCCTTATAGTGCCCACCTGTAGCCGGACCCAGATAGCATCCCAGTGCAATGAATTAGCACTCTAAGCTGATTAGAGCAGCTCTGCACAACTCTATTTTATTGACACAATGAAGAGAGGACAGAAAAGGGCCTGAAATGAGAAAATCATTTCCATGCTGACTGAATTAAAAGAACAAAAGAGCTCCTTCCAGTTGCAGCATTCAATTTGTCGGAAAAAAAGGAAGCCACTTAATGGATCACAATAGATCTGAGCAGACAGATGAAATTTAAAACTTCAACATGAGTGCGATTACCAGCTAAACATATTCTCAATCA
The DNA here is from genome assembly GCA_013396915.1 of Stercorarius parasiticus. NCBI lineage: Eukaryota > Metazoa > Chordata > Aves > Charadriiformes > Stercorariidae > Stercorarius > Stercorarius parasiticus. Next base: position 126,858 of record VWZL01004392.1, read on the forward strand.
TTTCCTCCATATGCATAATTTAGTGGGATTGTTTACTTCGGAGTTTTTGTGCAAAAACACCGTGTGAGATGTTATCTCCGAAGCGTCTTTGCATCCCATTTTTCAGAATCAGGGAATGTTGTTGCGTTGTCTGGCAACAATCCATTTCGTTATAACACAAATTGCACTAAATTGTGGCTGGGTACGTTTCCCTTTCTCCCCCGCTTCTAGAAGTAAATTAATATTTTCAGTATACGGAAACAAATAACGCAAGATCATCTTATTGAAAAGGAGACCTAAATTGATTATAAATCACACGCATTGTTCTGCTCTGCTTAGAAGAGAATGAATGTACTGCAACTCGTATTCTAGCAAAATATATTAGTTTGTGCCACTATAAGCAGCCTTCTTATTAAATTTAGGCTTAAGCTAACAATAATAAGACAAGAACACAGACTATTAAAGAGGTTCCTGGGAATGATATATATAATTACTCACAAAACAGATATGCAATTTACTTTGGCTTTTTCAAATCAGAATCTACTTGCCTGTATGAGGAAATATACCTTTAAAATAAACTTGTGAAATAAATTGAAAACATCAGTATCTTAGGCTCCCTGCTCTCTAATTATGTAAAAACTTGAACACGACGCAGTCTTAATTCAAAAGTGAAAATCAGTTGCATGTGTAAAAATATTCAAGTTTCCCAGTGTGTGTATATATATATATTTTCTAAGTAACGAAGTATTAAAATAAGAAAATACTGAGCACAGTCCGAGGAGTGTGTCAGCATATAAATAACATAACTTCACTGCAGATTCCTTGAAACTTAAAAATTTAAGATCATGCAAAACGAGGCCCTTCTTTTTCTACTCAAAATTTTAAAAGCTCATATCTTGTTACAATATTTACGAATCAAATATCTCTTGCAGACCCAAAATTCACATCAAAAGTCATTTTCTGAGCCTCACCATGACTTCAGAGCGTCTGAATTCATCTCATTTACGTCCATTTGTCTAGACATATATTTTTATTTTCTGAACGTGTTTTAACCGGTTCACTTTACATCCCTTTTACTATTCAGTTCGTAATTTTACCAAGTTGTTCGCATCTATTTCTGAGGTTAAAAAAAAAAAACAAAACCCCAAAAAAAACCCAACCAAAAAAACCCTAACACCCAAAAAACCATTAAAGGAATCGCAATTGCTCATAAACCCCCTATTTTGAAGCTAACACCCCGCTAAAGAGAAAGCTCAGTACTGGTAGGATTCACTTCTGCTGGCTGCTATTACCGATTTGACTAAGCATTTCACAGGGGTAAATACCCAAATCATTCGGGGAATGACTGACACGCTATGACATGTGGTTAACAGCCTTACCATGCACGCGCTTTGCCTTCAGAAATTTTACCGATGCCAACGTAACCTTCCAAATATTTCAAGATGATAATTTTCCCCCACTCTTAAAAAAAAAAAAAAAAATCTTTTACAGCCATGTCTGAACCATTCAAAGGATTCCTAACTGGAAAGATTACTGTAACTATTTTTTTTTCCCCTCCTTTTTTTTTCCCCCCCAATTGATTGAACTAAGAGTTTTCTATATATCAAAAAAAAAAAGCCACGTATAAAGCTTTGGGATATTTTAGCAAACTCAACGTAGTGTAACTTTGCTGACAGCTTGTCACATTTCACTGACTGTCTGTCTGGGATCCTGCGATAACATCTGCATTCACTCAGGGCGAGAGCTTACCCTAAGACAAAAAAGTGGGTCCTGCCACATAATGCTCCATCATTCTGTCAGTTCTGACATGGCATCTGAATTTTTTTGAATCACTAAACACTTTTGGGACTCTGGTCCTTATTATCTTTCCTTAGTTTCTATACTCGCTCGGCAATGCTGAAAAATGTAAAATGTGCAAACAAGGTAGTGGACGGCCCGGGCTTTTTGTCGTCTAATCCTCAGCCCCTCATTCATGCTCACTGTTAATCTCTTAAGACATTATAAAACTGTTAGACAAAGAAACGTGAATACCTCTGCTTCTCAGCAGAATGGGAGGAAACCAAGGAAAATCTGGATCATGCTAAGCTTTTCTTTTCACCACAAAAATGGTAACTTAAACCTGTTGCATCAAATTATTTATAATTCCCAACACTAAGGCGCTGCTTTTTTTTTTTTTCCTTCCTCTTCTTCTTCAGCTCTCCAGAGTGAGCCTGGCAATATCACAGGAGGGGGAACGCCACTGCCAAATTTTCCAAACACATCAAATGTGTCTGTCGCACATAAAAAAAAGAAATTATACAAAACCCATCAGAATCGAGCAAATTGGGTTTTAGTCCCGCTGCTGTTTAATGTTCGGCATGGCACACAGCTCAGAGTCCTGTTCGAGACCCATTTTGGGGAATTTCTTTGCTGCGGAAGAACCGGTGGCTGGTGGCGGTGGGTTTGATGGGGAGGGTTTGGGGCGAATCCCGGATGGGTACGGCACCGGTGCCCCCGGGCTAGCTGGAGGCTTCCTAGCTGGATGGGATGAGGCCCCATTTCCCATTAATCCAGCTCTGTTTGGAGCCGTCTGCTATTTCAGGTCACCATTTCACTCCTCCCGACTCCCACTGCTGCGGGGGCAATTAGCATGGGGACAAAAGCCGCCCAAGCACCTATTCTAAACCCATTCAAACTCAAACCCACTAAAAAAAAAATCACACCTGAAATGATACTGTTGCAATCAGCTGAATTTTATTCAGGGATGCTGGGGCTGAAAACCAGAATTTTCATCTTCTACTCGTGCATTGTTGTCACGGGTGGCGGGAGCAGTTAGTCAAGTCTTAAAAATGCTCCAGAAGCACAAAAGGATTTAAATGCAAATGCCAAAGAAGTCACACGTACCGAGTCGAATCCTTACCACAAGGGTTTCTTTACACACACATCAGCTTCTGTTAAAGTCGTAATTTTCAAATAATTATGTAAACTAGTGTAAAAACAGAGCATCGTTATTTCTGCCTAAAACGCATGCTTTATTCAGCTTTTCTTGCATGAGTGGGAGGGAACAGACTTTGAGGACAGAAGCTGAGATGTTGCCTTTTTCCCAGCAATGCTAGCCATCAAATCTGGGAGATGATTTAAGAAAATCAACTTTTGAGATGAAAGAGGGGAGCCCCATACTGGTGGGGCTTGAGCTGCTTTGCCAAGGGCAACAGTGGTGACTTTTCAAGCAGAGGAAAGAGCATGGAGTAAGGTACGGGCAGATTGTGTCCCTGAGAGCGGTGAAGCACCGAGCCTGGATGGACTGAGGGACGCAGAAAGGCAGACATGAGGAGAGCAGAGACAGGAAGGGATGAAGCAGAAAATTAAAATATATGCAGACACTAAAAGGCAATCAGAGCCTGGTTAGCAGCCTGCGTACGCGGTCAACGCTGGAGGTAAAGATGACCATCATAGCAGTGACCTGCTGAAACATAAAGTGAGGAAGATGAGGGTGAGATATGAGGGGCAGAGATGGGCAGGACTGGCAAAGGATGCAGAAGAGGCCGGGCAGAAGGAAATTACAGGGTTTTACACAATGCTGAACTAGGATGCCAGCTGGCTGCAGGGTTTTGGGACGACGTGGAGAGCAGTAGCACTGCTATGGGAGGAGGAGGAAGAGAGTAATGAAGGAAGAAAAGAGAGGTGTACTGCCTGGGGCCAGCTGGTCGAGGGAAATGCACTTTGAGACTGCAGATCTTTAGACAAGTAAGAAATAAAGGCCTCTTCTCATAGTGTTAACTGGGGGGAAATTGTAAGTTTTTGTCCTCCATGCAAAAGAGAAGACATATTTGCAAAGGCACGGCAAGGCACTGCAGCACCATCTTCCTCTGCAGACACAGAGGGTTTGGTAGGATCATTTCTGGGTTTAGCATTACAGGAAGACAGAAAAACTGGTTTCTCTCCTCCTTGTTAACTGCTCATTTTGGTGCTTACCCATGTGGGTATTCCGAATAGGTAGATGCCCAGTTAACACTCACAAGGAAAATTACTTCTTCCATGCTCACACACAAATTTTGGCTTCTACAGAGGTTATCACTAGATGACTGCTTAAAATTTGTCTCTAAAGAATATTTTCTGCAAATATAATAATGCTGAGGCTTTCCCATACCCAAACTTCCATTTTTCCATTCTGGAGAGATTTACATTTTTACACAAAATCACCATTACTGCCATGGTTTTGAAACACCCGCTGCTGTAAGCAACAGAAATTCTGTGACTGCAAATCTCTTAGAAAACATGAATATCCTGACGTAGCCTTGACTAAAATACATATATAGTCATCGTTATGCTTTTAGAAAGGGCATTTACCACTTGCGACCATTTCAAGAAGGTAGGAAGGCATTGAAAGTTCCTCTCAGAAACGCAGAACAGATACGCACCAGGTCTCCAGCGCAGCATGTGAAAACTCACAGAGCGAACACAAGCCCGCGCCGTGCGTGTTGCCAATACACTTCATCAAGTTAAGACTAAGAACAACACTTCGGGAAACCCACTATACACAAGAGCCCCTTTACACCAGAGGCTTCATCTGATGAAATGTTATGCCTTTTGTGGGATCTTTTACATCTTTCCACACTGAACGCTAGGACTGCACTTTAAAAGGAAGGGCTCCTTAACATTTGTATTTTTTTTTCCAAATTAATGCTTGCTGTATGCGCCAAAGTTAACGCGATCACATAAAATCGGGCTGGATTATGACAACCTATGTCTTCACTCCTGTGCGTGCCACCTACCATTCAGAGAGGAAACGTGAGGGCTGTCGCGTCAATAAAATGATAAAATGCCATATTAATACTCTCTGGGGTGGAAATACCCTATAAGCCAATTATTGTTTTCTATTCTTTACTTCCAAATAGGTATATTCTTGTACCATTTTGATGAACACATTGCAATCTGCAGGCTCCAGCACGCGGGAGTTGCCTTTTTTGTTTTGCTTTCAAAAGTTTAGTGATGTCTTTATTAGACCAAATGCCCAGATTTCAATGGCACCATTAAATCATGCGGTGGTTTAAATACCAAACCTCAGTGCTATATCCTCTGAAGTGCATGTGTTCATTTGGGTTAATAAGCGTTTTGCCATACACTACCTTCCGTCTTCATTTGCTTCTGTTTAATGATGACCGTCTCCTCCTGCCCACATGCGTGCTCCTCTCTCCGCTGCTTGTTGAGCCATCAAGACACACCTTTGTTTCATTTAGTATGCAATTTTCACCTCTGACCCAAGAAACTAGTCTTAGGCTTCCTGAACTTTATTGCCTGTTAATAGACTGCTGGCTCTCTTTTCAGCAGTCATAGAAATGGTGGAGAGACATTTAATTGAAAAGAGGGACAAAGCTCGAGCCTGAAAGGCAAAGTCAGTAGGGTTTAAAAAAAAAAATAAATAAAAAAAAAATCAAGAAATAATATATTTGAGGAGCTTTGGATACTCTTTACAAGTTTGTGCCTCTTTACACAAATAACAAAGACATCATTGATTTAATTATCTTCCCAGGGAACAATGGTATAATACTCTGAATGGTGCTAACCGATTGATCTGGTAATTCATCTTCTGCTAACAACTATCTATGCATTTTGTTTCTCTCCAGTCCTCAGCCCGATGACATTAGCAGCAATGTCACGGAGCAGTCCTGGGCTTTCATAAAACACCCACAGATGCTCTTTCCTGCCAGTATTTAGGGACACATGGTTATAATTTTGTCTGTATTTCTTTGTCATAGATTACTTTTAACTACATCTATTCAATTAAAATAAAAAAAAGAAAGACACGGCTAGAGCCCATCAGCTTTATATCAAAAGGAGCCTTTTAATAAAATAGGCAGACTTAATTTTGTAAGTGTTCTGATGAGTGAGAGATACTCTTCCGTTTTTTCAGAAGTTCTCTGTTTGGTGAATAGTTAGGAAAGGACATTATTACAGCATAAGGATATTATTGTACACGGAAACGCATTATTAAAAGTGATTTACTGTTCTGTGTTAGGAAACTTATAGGAAAAGTCTGATAATATATTAAACTTGTTTATTATGGACTTCATATAATTTTTGAATAATGCAGCTTTTTCTTTTGACAAGAGCAATAAACTCTGCTGGTATAGACATACGTTGATTATCCCAAGTCAACTGTGTTGCTTAAAGAAACATGCCCAAACAATCAGCTTTTGACAGCTGCATCTCTTGTTATTTACAATAGCCATCACAGTAATAACTCACCATTTCTATATTAATAAGGCAGTGAAATTTATTATGATGGTATTGAAAAGTTATTAAGTACTGCATCCCAAGTGACAAAGTACCACAGCACTGTCACTATCCAAAAGCAGTTGCCCATCCATCACAAAGCTTTCCAGATGGTCCTGCATCTTTATCGCTCCCAGGTTGGTGACATCACCTGTTCACCCACTCAAAATTGATGATGAAAGCAAACAGATCTATCTTACTTACATTTACCAAATCAATTTAATTTTACAGGCCGTGGCTTAGTGACATATTGACTGTTTTCCTTAATGGCATCTACTGTACTTAATGCAAAGAACTCATCTTTGAATCCTGGCTTGCATAATGTGGCATTTCATAATAAATTTTTTATAACATATTTATTTAATGGGAAGAATTATGATTGTTTGTCAGTTCTATTAAATGCAATTATTATTCTCTTCAGTACTATCTTTTTTATTTTCCTTTCTGCTGTTGTCTTTCTTAATGGCTAAATTCAATTTACAGTTCTTGTCTTCAAAAGGGACATCTGGCATATCTCACAATTAATTTTCTTCACATTTTGATAATCTTACACTCCAATGTCAGCTTTTTTCTCAGTTTATTTAGTGCTCTTACCTGCTTGGACAAAGTGCTACTGAACTCAAAAAAAAAAAAATCTACCTGGGTCAAATTTGAGTAAATAATAACCACCTTATTTTGAAGGGGAATACAAATTCCTGAAACATCCCCCCAGTTCTGCTCTGAAGAAGATAACAAAACTTCCTCCTCCCCCTCCTACTTCTAAGTCCACTTGACCCTTATGGTTTCACTCTGCTTCCCTCAGGAGTTAATGCTCCTCCTGATTAAATTAAAACCTCAATGGCTTTGTGGGGAATACGTATGCAGACCTAACAGAGAGGTTTCTGTGGCTTTAGACTGTGCCATGAAATGGGCGATTTCCTGCTGCCAAGGTCAAGGACAGGGTGGAGCATCCACCATGGGTGGAGAAACAGCCAGTTCTACAGAAACCATTTCAGGTTTAATTGAGACAAAGGTGCTGCCTCGCCTTTTTTATGTGAGATTTCACAGCCGGGCCACACCAGTACCCGCTCAGCCTCCTGCACTGGCTGATGCTGTTGCGTTTTCCCAATGCTGTTGCCACATTGGCTTTGGGATGGCTCAGCGACCCTGTAAGCAGCAGCCCCCGGTGCCAGAGACGGCTCAGGACAGGGGAGAGCAGCACCTCCCTTCTGGCAGCCGCTAAAGCCTCTCAGCTACCTTGTGTGATACAGTTTTGAAGGTTTTCTGGGAATAGCTCCATTGCAGAACCGAAGAGGGAGCTTTGCAGATCTTGTTCCTGCTCCCCCTTTCCAGCGAGCAGCAGCTTTGCCCAAGCAGGGGAGGGTTGTGGTCTTTGTCCCAAACACAGGGCATCACATCTCACCAACCTCGTGGTGTGAGGCTCTGCTTAATCTTGTGTGTCAAGGAATTAAGACAATTGAAGAGTGGAAGTAAGGAACAGTAGAGAAAAACAACAGTAGACTACTGCGTGCGTTGTCTCCATGCCCTAACCCTGTTCATCCACATGAAACAGCCCAAAGGACCAACAGCTCCCTTTTGTTGTCGAATATATTTAATTCAAGCTGAATGACAAGTCCACCTGCTCGTATCTTGCTATTCGAGGACCTGGTGTTTGCTCATTTGTAATTATAAACTGCCTGTCCCCTGAGCAGGGAGAAAGCTGGTGTTAACAGCCAGGTAGCTGGTCGGGGTATACAACTGCCGTCGCCTCTTAGAGCCACACTTTGGCACCTGAAGCATCTGCCTACCTTGCTACAGGACTCCTATTGCTGCGGTAGCGTCTGGCTTGGTCACAGCCTCACCACAAGACACAGATGCAAACAACAGAAGAATTCAGACTGGTACCACTAGCAGCACCGGCTGTCTTAAGCACCCTCGCGCACACTCACCCCAGGCAAGATACACGGTAAGAACTCCATCCTATGTGGCACCGAACACCATGTCCCTAACAGAGAGCTCAGCACAGCAGCTAAGCACATGCTTAACTCAAACACCTGGGTAATCCTGTTGATGATAAGCCCGTGCCTAAGTGCTTTATTGGATCTCAGCCAGGGCGCTCTATGCCTTGCAAAGCTGAGCTCCGAATGGGATAAAACGTCACCTATGTACTGAAGGAAAGGTAAGGATGTCACCCCCACCCGCAGCTGCCAGAAGTGGATGATCTTTTAAACTGGGGAAGAACATGCTATATGCAAAACTAGGTCGGTCTTGTATTGATCAAAAAGCATCTCCACCCCCCCACTATAAAACAAATTACTACTTCTTTCATTTCAATAACCCACATTCCTATTCCTGGTTTTTCCTCAACAATAATTTTGCAAAGGTTCTCGGAGCCCTTATACTGCTGAAATCCATACGCAAGGAGAAAACGTAGGCAAGGAATCTCTCCACTTTCCACCCACCTAGTTGAGTGTGGAGTTGTTTTGCGTGTTAATGCTCTTAAAGACAATTCAAGAGAAGGTCAAGATTTGGTCTGTAAGTCAGCGCAGTGTGAAAAGTGTCAGACAACAGGCATAAAATTAAAGGTTTTCTTATTTAACATTAGGATAAACCCCACATCCCAAAGAAAAATATTCAGAAGTGATGAAGGCTGTTCCTTTAATTTTTCCTTTTTTCAAAGGACGATCTCTCTCCCAGTGTGATTTCACTGACTACGAGGGAGTTATTTCCCTCAGCACCCATGTTGGTTATTAAGAATAGCTTAACACGAGTCTTAAGATGTGTGAATCCCATGCCCAGTTATTTAAAAGATGCTACTTTTTGTCCTGTTTTTATAAAAAGAGGCAGATCCTGCTTTCAACGTTCTGACAAACGTTTTCCAAAGGAGGACCCAAAAGTGTGGGATAACATTGATACACAGAGTAGAATCAGCCAGTAACTCCTGTTGGGTACAGTGGAAGTTTTTGGATGCTAAGAGCAAGAAAACCAAGCTAGCGGTTTAGGCACTACGAGCTGGATTTGGGAGGAGGTACATTAGATTCCAACTCTAAAAGTGTATACCTTTACATTTTGTAACTTATTATTTAATTTTCATAAAGATAGATGGTATACCTAGAACCCAAAATCTCAAATAAACCTAAATTTAAAATTTAAACAATGCCAAAAGAAAGCCAAAAAGTGCAGGATTTAAACTTAAAATTGCAACTATTCCAGTCCCTATAGATCAGATCAATTACTCCAAAACAATTTTTAAGAAGTTGTCCAGCTTTCCTCAAAGACGCACATCAAAAATGTCAGAGGAGAGGTAAACAAATAGGCAAGCAGCCTCCTAATTTCCATTTAGAAGTAATAGTATCGAGCACACTCTACCAAATCTGAGATGTTTTTCAGCCTGACTGTCATGACAAGAAAATATACTCTGCTCTATAAACAGATTATATGCTCCTCTATAAAGCTCTAAAATATTTTTTACTTCCGTGACAAGCTTGATTTGTTAGAGCTTACTGCTCCTGTTTTCACCTTCCTAGTAAAGAAATAAAAGTTTAGAATTAAAAAAAAAAAAAAGCTGTGAAGAAATTACACCTATGAATGAGACTGAATTTGCTGTAGCAGTAAAAGGGCTGAATTTGAATATCCGACGTACTCCGGAAGAAGCTGGTCGAAGATAGGTGCATGTGCTTTGGTGACCTAGTCAAAGGCTTTCTTTGAAATACTCTCCCAGTTGTTTTTCATAGCAGGGCATGAACCATGATGAAGTCACTAAATTTGCGTTCCCTTGCTTTTGTTTAAAAAAAAAAAAATTACTGCCATCCCTTAAAAGCTTGTTTTCTTTGTTGATTAAGCAGCAGTCAATTTTCCCTTTTCAAACAACCACTGAGCAACAGCCTCCCGACCCCCTCGGATATTCGGGCTGCCGGCAAATACTAAAACCTCGGTGACAAACTGCAAAAAAGCTCGACCTTTCCCCTTGTCCGGTGACCCCCTGTTCGATTTGTACTTTAGCTAACCAATACCTGATTAGATAATGCTCGGCTCTAGGCTCACAAAATGAGATAAAATTCAAATTTATGGCTTTTCATTTAAACTGGTCTGCAGCACTCTAATCATGACCCAAGCACAACTATATCACAACAAATTATCTTTGTCCCAGAGTGTGTTTTATGGCTGAGGTATATAAATGGACACAATAGACCTTGTTTTGTTGTACTTTCTCCGACAAAACTCTACGTTGATGCTATAGGGAGTCTTGCTATAGGGGAAGGTAGCAACAGGCCCCGTGAAATTCCTCAGTCTTCTGCAGCAAGTTTTTCTTTATCATCAACTGCCCAGCCACAAAATTTAACAGCAGCAGTTCCTCCAGCTTTCACTTCTCTCCCGACCACTACAGGCTAATCCTGGTATCAACTCAGATGGACATCAGTCACAAAAGCTGGAAGTCAGAAGCATCCCACAGCTGTAAATAGCCAAAAACCATGACAACCTTTTGCAAGGGAATAAAAATGTCCTTTCCAGAAATGTAGTTACAGTCCAAATTTGTGTGTAGCTATAAACTCTTCCCCGAGATGTGCATGTAGGGGGTTTTGGGGTTTTTTTTGAAGTTTTCTACTTTAAGACCCTAGGCTATCTAGCAATCCTAAACAACTGCAAATCTTTCATAGTAAAATCAGTGATTTATCCAGCATCAGAAAACAGCTGAGGAAGATGCTCAGCTTTCCTTCCAAAAATATTTTAATATGTTTATGCTAATTATTTTCTTGAAAAGAGATTCTTCCTTCGTCATCTTTGAAAGTCAAACACCATTGTACATTCAGTGTTTCACCTTCAACTCAGAAAAATGCAGATAAAATGGAAAGATTTAATTTTACAATAACTTAATCATCCTTTCTGTAGCCACAGGGGAGTCTATTCAGGAGAATTAAATAAATACACAAGCATCAGCAATGCCACAACCCCACTATGTATTTCCCTGAGCAACACACATGCGAGATGAAGGAATGAGTAAGCCGAGACACAGCAAAATGCTTTCTTTGGCCTGTGGGACCAGCAAGTACTTTGAACAGGTTGAGACATTTCACCTTTTGAAGCCACCAGACACGGCCGACCTCTATAGCACCATGAACTGTTCTGGGAATTACTTATAATCAAACATAAAAGAATACCGTAACAGTATCTAGATCAGTGCAATTCACACAGCAAGCAAGTATCATTGCGGAAAGAAAGGTTTTAAAGCCTCTCATACTACAAAGTCACTAAAACCCATAGCCGGTACCATACAGAAACTTTGGTTCCATCTTTCCTCCATTTAAAATCTAATAATGAAATTTCACCTTGATATCAGCAACACCAGACTGAATTCCTCATTTGTTAACTGACTTATCGGCACCTGGCAGGACAAATGCCCTGTTTAACAAAAGTGCCCATTCAGGCAGAAATAGTGACACCAGAAAAGCTTAAATTCCCAATACTGTATTTCAACCTCAATAAATGACACCTTTCCCTCACCTTCCCATGCTGCCTCTGACACTGTCTGAGCCCCACACACCAGTAACAGCTTCTTTTTCCCTTTTTTGTCCCAAAGCACATGCTCAAGGTAGTGGTGGTGTCCACAGCGGTGTGATAATGAACATCTGGGCTGGGCACTGGGAAGGTCTTCTCCAGCACTACCAGGTCCCCCCCATGTGTCCTTTAGCCTTAACCTTCACTACGTGCCATTTTACTCATTGTGTAAACTCTGGTAACCAGCATTTCTTTGTCTCCCTTCAATTACAATAAATGTACTTAACCCACTTGTTGGAAAAACATTCGGTTTCAGGCTCCCCTGAGCACTGCAGAGCACTTCTCTAGATGAGTGGCCAAATTGCAGAGGGACTCAACTGTTGATTTTGTGTGATTTTGCTCCAACACTTTTCAATAGCTTCTCCCCAGCTGTCCCAAATACATAACACTATTCAAATGGCATGAGTCCTGCAGCTTGAAAGGGATTCAATCCGCCAGCTGGGCATCCAGCACTATCAAGACAGGCATTTCTTGTCTGAATTTTGCAGACTCCAAAATCCTAAGTATTTGAAACAGGAAAACTAGTCTCTTATATCGTGGAATATTATCATCATCTAAGGGTGTGAAAGCCAAGATAGGTTTCCCTCGATTTTAGTGGGGCTATCGTGCGCTGGACCACCTGAGGATCCAGTCTAAAATACACTAATTTTGGTACACGTTAAGCCCGCAAGCATAGCTATGTCTCAACAGTTTTGCTCCAATTTCTGTTATCAATATCTGAACTTAATTGTGGTGTGGTTAAAAGTCAGATTTTATGGCTTTTTGGTGCCTTTTTCAAATAATAAAGATTTCTCACCAGCAATTATATCGCTTCAGGGTCTGTTAACTGGATAGAGTGCTGCCAAGTCTATAATTTCTCCTGACACTATTCTGTCATATTGTCACAGGTCTCACCAGAGTTTAAACAATTGGATAGAAAGTTTGGAATGAACTCAGAGAATATTTATGGACAGTTAAGAGCAAATCAAACCTCTATTTTCCACCATATCTGCAAGGCTCCGTTCCACAGCAAAACTCCATTTTTCCTGGGAAAATGAACCTCCCAACTCTCCAGAGGTCAGTCGTGCCCCTGGAGAGCTGTGCAAGCGCTGCACTTCTCCCCTTATCAGAAACCAAAGGAAACGTACAGATGGAAAGCTGAGATTGCACTCTGCTTCTACAGCACATTGTTAAAACTATGAATAAAACCACGCAAGAACGTTTGTTACACCATAACACAACTTGCATTGTGCACCACTTGATGTCTAAAACCCTGACCTGACTGTGGACCTGCAACTCGGCCCGTTCCACGGCGATATCATGAGGAAAACATGTTGCCCCCGAAGGCCAGGAAAGCAAGAGGCAACTGCGGTACTTGCCAAAGGAGACCTTGACCTCCTTCAAGAGAAGCAACATTTCTCAGAGTATCTGCAGAAGCAACATGAGCCACATCATTCCCATGTGTGCTCCATTTGACACCAGCATCCAAACACACTTTCACCAAACGAATGGCAAAATTCCCATTAAGTTAAATGGAAGCAGGATCATACTCCCAGCTTTTGACATCCCTGAACAGCACAAGGTTCTGCAATAGCACTTTTAACCACACGAGACTAGATTTTAGGGCTGTTCTAACCATTGTTGACAGAAAGTGGCGATGCACAACCCTGAAAGCAGCACCCAGCTTCTGTTCAAATAGATAGTACAGTGTGGTTTGCAAATCCTTCACCCACAGACATGCCGCAGGACTGCACAAGAACAAATTAAAAGTGGTACAGAAGTGTTCCAACATTGCAACTTCTTCCTTTCCTTCCCTAAGAGAGGCATCACCTGCCGATATCTACCCAGACAGATTTCATGCACAAAGAGCAACAATAATTTCCTGTTTCTTTTCTTTTCTCTCTTTTAATTTACACTTTTTTTGTCCAGAAAGCCCCACAAGGCCACGAAGCAGTCTCAGTGCACAAAAATATCCCCTGGCTGCTGCAGGATAGGACTCAAATTCTGCAAATATTTCTGTGTTTATAGACACACAAGAGAGTTAACAGACCGAAAGAATGTAAAGTGCCTTACCTCCCAACCGTAACTGGGATCTTTAAGGTGTGGCCGCTGCTCTCCTACAAAAGGGCCAAACTTTTCCCCTGCTTCAATCTTCCTTTTGGTCCATATCCCTAATCCTGCTCCAGGAATGTTGGATTCTCGGAGCTCAAACTCTGAAGGAATGGGAATGTCATCAGGAATGTATATCGGAGCCTTGTAAGGAGAGCTCTCCTTTGGCGTGAAAGCTTCGCTGGAGGTTGCTGGAGAAGACGGCTCTTGAATGCTGACGGATGTTGGACACTGGGCGTTTGCAGCCTCTCCATCAGCTTCTGGCACTTCCTCCAAAGGAAGTTCAGGAAAGCTTTCATACAAACATTCATCACCTGGAAAATAAAGCCAAACAGTAGGATTTGAAATACCCTGACAGATTTTGCATATGAAACCCTTTCAGCCCGCACGCGAACTGGAGAGGACAGTTTGGTAGGCGGGCAGCACCTTCATCAATCACTGGTCCTGCAACAGAGCCTCAGCCTGGAAGGAGCTGAGCCTTTTGCCTGTTGTAGGCCTGGGGGTACACAGTGTTTCTCAGTATTCCTGACATCAAAAGTGGTTTACATCATGGAACACAAGTGAGGGAATTACATACAGATGTATACGCAGGCACACCCTATTGTCCAATCTGGTCCGGATATAGCGCTTTGCATTGCGTACTCTTTGAAATTACAATTGAAAACCAGCATTATACGTTACAACTGAAATCTAAGTGAAGTGAAAAGCAGGAAAGCTTTACTGGTCTTTCAGAGAGACAGATTGAACCTAAAGTAGCCAAAATTAAGTTTGATGGCCTCCAATTAGTCTTTGGAGGAAAGGATCCAGCCTACCACACAACTCTTGGCAAGAACTTCAGCTGATGTAAATCAGTGTCTTACCATTGACCTCCAAGAAACGCAACAGTCTAAAATAAGTTCAGGATCCAAGCAGCACCTTATAGAGAACATGAACCTTCTCCTCTTACAGTTGCAACAAAAACAAAAAAAAAACAAAAACAAAACAAAAAAAACACCACAACCTGGAGCAGATCCAAAACACATTAAAAAAAAAAAAACACAACTTCATATCTGGGGCTTAGCCAGCAAACAAAAAGAAAAAAAAAAGAAGAAAAAAGAAAAAGTCACTATTTTTGACAGCTCAAAATGTAAGGCTGATTGGAAATTCCTTTTAGCCAAAAAAACTCTGAGTGACTTCAGCAGGGGCTTTAGCTGCACCAGCAATGCAGTATTCAACCCAGTAATACATGCAAAAAGAGCAAAAAGACTAACTAACCAAAAAACCTTCTTAATTATTTACATTAATTTAACTTTATTAATGTCACTGTACTTTTCCTACACAGCAGAATTCATTCCACTTATTTCCAACCTAAATAAGAGGCGAGAATACTATTCTCCAAGGAATGAAGCTGAGAGGTCGGGTATTTAAGATCGGAGCGTGAGGAAATTTGCATAATATGGTTGGCCCAGAAATTAAAGTGTTACGCTGGGCTTGGCACTCAGAATGTCTCCGTTTCAGTGAAGAAACAGGAAACTTTAAAATGTTCTTTCAATTTCTTGCTCATTTAAGAAACTATCCATGGTAGATTAGCACCGTATGCCTTTTCCACTGGAAACTGGTCATAGCCCATTATCTCTCACATCTTTGTTACATATTATCTCACAGTTTTATATCTGTACTTTCATGCTTCTGGTACAGCCTAAGACAAACACTGGGACATAACAAATCATTTGAATAGATTGCTCCCATCACATGACTGGCAAACTGGATTCTTCATCTGTGAGCAATTTATTCACAGCCATGAACTGTTTTTCTTTCTTTTATGTGGCACTGGCTATGACCTCATACATGTCACAAGAAAGTTCAGCTACCCGTTCCCTCTGCCTCTGGTTTGGCAGGCTCTCCCTGCACTTTAGCAATTGAACCCAATATTGATTAGTTTGTCACTTTTCTAATACCTGGCACTATGAGAAGTAAAAAATCTTGACTGACTCTACCATTTAGCTGAGAAGGACAGAGAGAGGGATTTTCCACCGCTTGTGCTTCAGAAATCCTGCCTGTGATAGCTTCGGTGGTGCTGAGTTTAGCAAAGATGCTCAAGAGCCCGTGAAAGCACCGGTGCAGAGAGCTTGCTTTGTGTGTAGCACCTATGAGCCCATGCCCGTACTTTTCTGCCCACAGAAAAACTCAACCTGGACTCCAAGGGACAGGAACGAAGACATGAAAAGGGTAGAGACACAGCTCCACCTGGATGTCACCGTTCGTTTCACCAGGCACCGAAACTACCACATGAGCAGCCATCTCTGTTGCGCCATGGCATTGCTGCTGCCCCTAAACATGGCTCTGCTCCAGCGCGGTGGGACGGGCAAGAGAGGTTGGTCCATGCCTCCCGAGCATCCTCAAAACTCCGATGCTGCATCCACCCAGGGCAGGCTCACCCCCATTCAGATTTCTTCCCCCAGCTGTTTAGCTTGCAGTCCTGCCTAAAAGACTTCAGCTGTTTTTGAAACTGAAAAAAAAAAAAAAAAAAAACAAAAAACCAAAATCTAGCCCATGTATACACATGGGGTGCAGGAAGAGAAATCACACAAGGAAAGTGATCAGGATGATGATAAGCACATGGCTCGCTGGGACGGGGCTTTTAAAAACTTCAGGCATCTAAATCCTATGGATTTACCACGACAGCTGGGCAATTGACACTCAAACTTCTTAAAAAGCCCATCTCACCACTGTTGTCCCCATCCCACGAAGCAGTGCCCCATAAAACCAAGGCTCTCCCTATGCCCCACATCTGCGCTCGACTCTCCTCCAAACAACAAAGCGGCTCAGCCAAATTGTTTAAGACACAGCAAGCAATGACCTGCTCTGTGCCCTTCCCCAAAGGGCCACCTTCCTCAGCCCCACTCGCCAGCAGCGCCTGTCCACGAGCCAGCACAAGCCGAGCCTTAAACATTGAGCAAGCACGGCTTTGCAGATGTTTCTTCTCCCCCAGGGACAGTCCAGTTTAATTCCTCTCTCGCAGACTCAAAGGCCTCGGTTATACTTATCTCAGTCATTCTGGCTAAACTCATTTTTAGCCATATAGGGTCAAACCTGCAGCTGATAAATTGGCCTCTGGAAGGCTGGCAGGGAGACAAGTCCATTTGCTGGGTCTATTGTGCCTCCTTTGATTTCCAGCAGCCACACCCAATGTCGTCGTTAAACACGGGCTTTCAGCTTGAAAGCTCTGGAAAATATAATACGCCTATATGCCCCAAAGCCCTAGCAGTGTGGGTAAAACGGATTACTGAAATACTGTTCTGCCTGAAATAGCAACGTATTCTAGCAAAAATATATTTTAAAACCTCAAAATAAACACGGAGCTGAATTACGACTGACCAAGAGACAGGAAGACCATTAAGACATATTTGTGAAATTAATGATAGAAGGAGCTACCTTAAAATCAACGTACACGAACCGGTATCTGGTCTTCATTTTCAAAGGGTGTGGGACTATTCCCCTCAAAATTTACACCCACGTGGAACAGAGGGACTTCTAGCAAAACCATGGGATATTGATGGGTAGAAAAATCTTCGTGAGGTTAGAATTAGACCCAGGGACTGTACTGGTAAGTATCGTTTTCCCAGTGAACCGCAAATCACTCGCACAGATAGCACTGCAGTTTTGAAATTCAAGATGGCTTCTTTAAAGTCCAGTAATTATCCCTGCTAGAAATGGCATGAAATAAAATCAAGGCCCCTGATAAGGGAACAGATGAGATTAGGTAGTGTGGAAGCTTAGATATTAGCCTCCATAAAATTCTTCACTGCTATTTTACAATAAAAACATGAGCAAGCTTCAAAGGAAACCTAGGAGGAAAGGTTAATTGCTACTAAAAGACCAGGGTGGACACCTGCGTTTGCACTTTTGACACAACCTTGCATGCCAGCAGGAAAGAGTCCACGTGGCTGCGTGCTGGGGATGTGCCTGATGAGGACAGGAGAGCAACGTGCCAAAGCTACCGCCGTAACTCCGGGGCCTGGGGTCACTTCAAGACCGAGAGGGCTTCTGTGCACGGCTGGGAGGAGGAGAGGACTTCCTTCCATTCGGATGTATCTTAGCAGTTCAGCACGCTCTTCCTCTCCAAAGCAATTAGGTAGGAGGCACTAATGACCGAGGGAGGCAGAGGTTGCTGAACGCAGCCCAAACCGCTTTCCACTGGCTGCAATTGCTAGTGAGGCTGAGGCGTGTTGTTAACAAAAGCACCCCGGGCCGCACAGTCAGTGAAACTCTGCCTTTCTGCAGCTGAAATGGCACACAACGGCATCTCACATCGAGGGGACATGCTAGCCTGTTACACCTATCAGCATTTCAGGGCAGTCTTCAACTCAGAGTTCATACAAAGTCCTCCAAGGATCAAGTCTGCATCCAGATCTCCAGACCCAAAGCCAGCCCTAACAGAAACGTATCCATTCTCCCTTTCTTCAGGCAATTTGTGCCTGAGGATATACATTCCTAAAATGACTACTGACTGATAAACACTCTATCACATAAATCCAGTTCTCTGCACTTGGAGTCATGCACGTGGACATCAGTGACTTAATCATAAGCTGGATGCCTGATAACTCCGGATGAAAGAAGTAGGCTGGAAGCAAAAGCATCTAGAGAGCCTACTTCAGCAGTGTTTCTAATGCCATCACCTTCTGAGCAGGGTAAAGTAAGAGCTGAGATAAATGTGGAAGTGGCTCTTCACAACGAGAAGATACACACAGGTTTGTGCCTGCAACTTCTCAAAGGTGAGAAAGATGACCCCTAGGCCCGAAGACTGGACATCGGAAAGACCTGGCTCTGTTTGATGGGAGAAGTCCATCACATGCCAGGAGCTCCACTGTTGACCATGCCTGATACAAGCCTTTGGTGAGCATGCAATAACGAAGGCTTTGGGGGAACACGGTAGGATCAGTGAATTAGACCCTTCTTCCTGCATGAGACGAGGGTGGACCTGAATGTACCACAAAGCCCTGAATCAGATCCTTGAAAGAGCCCGGAGAGCATTTATATTTGTTTGACCTAGCATTTCTATTCAGCGCTGAGGAAATCAGCATGGAGTATTTGCAGGGATATCGGAAAAGGAGGCAGGCATTTCCTGTTGCATACAAATGGGACACCTTTATCTGAATTTCTGTTTGAACAAGTATTAAAGAAAAAAAAAATGTTACGGGCAGGGACTGATTGATTACAAAATACATCCACGTGGGTCTAGAACATAGGAGGTCAGGAAGTGCAGAAAATTAAAAGAAAACCGGTTAGCTTCAAAAGGAACATCGAGCCAGTGGTGAGCTAAATGGGAGCCACCTGACAGTCCCACACCACGTAGGCATGGTTCAGAGGGAGTCACTTTTACGTCCTCTAGAGGAGAAGCAGAAAAGGATCCTTAGCTTTAGAAACGTGCAGAGATTGGGTTACTATCTCCAGGCTCAGACGGGACTCTAGCCAAGAGCTACATTACTCTCCTTGAACATTTTATCAGTTAACATACCTGAAACTGGTTTGTGCCGCTCCCTATTCACAGAACTGTTCTGTGGAGCTGGACCTAATGACAATTATTTATTGTTATTTGTATTGTAACAGAGTCTGGGGGCCCCGGGTGGGACGCCATTGTGAAAAGCATCAGATTCTAAACAGAATAGAGCTATTAATTCCCAGTTAGTTAAAACCATAAAACAGGGGAGAGATAAACTGGTTTACAAATAGAAAGTTTGGTTGCCCAACAAAAGAGATTACAAGCAAGCATAGAGATAAACATGGCGCTTGAAACAGTTTTGAATCATTACTTCAGTTACCAAGGAAAAATACTTTCACAAACGCACGGGTATTTTGCATATCATATTACTTGACCCTAAACACAAGGATGAGAAAATCAAAGCTGTCCTGAACATACTCAAAAGGTCCAACCCTGAAAACCAAGCTCATGGACCACGCAACAAGAGCAAGGGGGACCAAAGCACCCGCGCGGTGGCCCCGAAGACCGGATTCTGATTTCTCTTACACAACTGTTAAATCCAAAGTAATTACTTTAGACTTCCTCCAAGGAATAAATGAGATCAGTGTCTGTCCTGGAATTAGCCAAAGTCGCTCGAATTTCTTCAGGCTGATGCTAATGTAACAAAATGAGAGGGGAAATGTGGTGCCCAGATTTCAGCTTTCCCTCCATGCTCGTGAGGCTGCGGATTGCAGAGGGCAAAGCTTGCCAAAGCCTCCCTGCACCGAGCAAACCCTTCTGCGGCGCCGGCAGAAGAGGGAGTTGTAGGAAAAGCTGCACAGACAAAGGCAGGCGAAAGAAGGCAGCCGGAGCACAGCGCGCTTTGGGGCTGAAGTACAGAAATCACCAACTTTTCAAGGTGCTGTGCCATGGGCTGTGGTGTCCGTATGAAAAGGGAGCTCAGTTTGGGTCACCGCTGGAGTGCCCTGTGCAAAGGGCTCGGTGCTGCCGGGAGCTTCTCTCTCTGTGCCTCGTTGCAAGATGCACATCGCTAACAACAGCGCACATAACTCACAAGAAAAATTAAAAACCTCCCCTTGCACGGGAAGCATCTTTTGCTTCTTAAATTATTGAGCCTGCAGAAAAAATAGCCCTGAAACAAGAGGCTCATAGCGGGAGCAGAAGTGAGCTCCTGAGGGTAGGATGAGCACCAAGCGCCTGGGAGCAACCTGTCCACAGGCGGGCGAGAAGCAAAGTTACACACACTAGAGAGCATCAGGCCTTTGAGACAGGATAATTTCAGCATTGCCAAGCGTTGGTACCAGACCAGCAAAGTCATAATATAGTAACTGCGTAGGGACCTGCCCATCGGCTCTGGCAATTCTCACTCTCAGCCCCTACAATAACTAGTAGCGTTTGGTGCTCTGTCTAGTGTCATTCATGTCTAATTGAGTAACACAGTCAAAAGCATCTGATGTGGACCAGACGCTGGCTTTTAATTAGGGTCCAGCACTGAGAGACTATGGGTCAAATTCTTTCATTTGCACGGGAGCCACTCTCCTCGATGTCAGGGGAAGTTGCACCTGCGTAACTGAAAAGCAAAATTTGGCTGCTTGTGTTCCTGTGCGCTTCCCATATAAATTACTGTATTACATGCAGCAACAAAGAATTATAAGTATTGGCTGGCACGCACTGAATTTATTTACAAGTTAAGTCTAATTTTATTTATAGTTCCAGTACAATCATCTCTGGTAGAAATATTTATGCTATCTGTACTTCTGGTCTGTTAAGAGTCTACCGCAATCGTAAACACCGCTGAAAAATTATTCGCAGTTAGCAGCGTTTAAACTACCCATTATATCACTAGCTAGTGCCAATAAACTTTGGTGCTGGTTGATAAAGTTTCCTCAATGGAATAAATATATATTTGACTTTCAAAATCTTTTCTGGGTTACACAGAGCCGGGGGTAAGAGAAGAGGGAAATGCCAGCCGGAGGGTTTGATATACTGAGGGCCAGATCTGCAGGCAGCTAGGAGCCGGGAGGGATCCGCGCCAGCAGGGAGGCAGCCCAAAGCGCGCTGAAACTCTAACTAATAGCTTTAAGTTGTATCTTAGTAAAATGTTTCAACCGAGTGGAGCTGCAGCAGCTAAGACATACTCACTAACATCCTTCGCGACTCTCTACATGGAGTAGACCCAAGGGAAAAAATAACCTGCCTTGAAATTTTGAGCCCTGAGTACTGGTCACTGCTAAGGGAGGGAAACGGGTTAGAGGAACCAGCTTTTGTTCACTGTTCGATTGCCATGATGGGAAACATGACATATATTCTCACACTGATGTGGCACAAGAAGACAACCTGCTTAGGAGAAAACTAAGGACGTGAAGGTTAAATATGAATTAGTGAGATCAGACACTTATATAGAGAGAAAATACTAACTGGGAAGAAAATTTAACTAAATCTGTATGAGCTGGAGTAAGATAGAAAAGGTAATGCACTTTAACAGTCCCTGACAGGTGAAAAACTATTACTGCAAAAGAACATTTTAAAATCAAAACAATTACTTAAACCTACAGTATTATAATCAAGGCAAATGAAACTTTATCTTGATGTAATAAATCAGTGTAACTGAACTTCTTTTTACTCATTAGTAGACCTTCACTGTTTTAAACTGAGATGTGTCACAAAGTAGCACTGGAAATCACATGCCTCTCTCTAACAGAAAGCAGTAATAAAAGATGACTATTCTACCAAATTATAATGAAGACAGATAACAGAGTGAATTATAAAACAAAGGTTATAGATAGAGACTGAGCCTTGTAGAGGTAATGACTTTTAATTGGATTGAGTTTATCATATTTTCAGAGGTACAGCACAACCAGAAGAAAGGATTAGAATTATTTCCACATTTCATTATTTGGCATAATGAGAAAACAGAGGGAGGTCCACATCCCTGATGTGTTTGGTAAGCCACAGGAGATGTCGAACATGTCAGTATCTGGTAGAGTATGGTCCCGAGACACAAATGCATTGGCTCCCTTATAATGCAGCGAAGTGTAATCACTTGAAAAAAAAAAGAAAAAGGAAAAAAAGCCAGGTCATGAAGTTTTGAAACAAAAGTGCACTACGAGGAAAAAAGGAATTTAACCCCTTCCTGCCAGCAGCCACTTTAGCACAGCCTACAAACAGCCATACATCTGCTTTGGGAAGCCAAGCAATTCTCACTCTAAGCATCAATAGGCTAAAAAAAAAAAAAAAAAAAAAAAAAAAAGAAAGAAAGAATTGGTGCAGGCTGGGGGCCACTCCATCCCCTCTCTCATGCCTGTATAGTCACTCCATCACAGCAAAAAGGCCCAGGGGAAACCATCAGGGAGTGGACCTGCCCCGGCTGAATCCCAGAGGGATGCCCTGCCTGCACTCCACTTGGGAAGAGTACGGGACATGGAACATGGGGGAACAGGCAGCTAGGGATGAAGGAGCAAGAGCTGAGGGGTTATCAGAGAAGGCCCAATGGACACGGCAGGGTACCAATGATGTACCTGTTTGCATGCTATACCCAAGTATTTCAGGGAGGGCTGGAGTTTTGGGGTGTTGCCTCTGGAAAACTGAGCTGCCGTAGAGCAGAGACAGAAAGTTTTGCACCAGCAGCCAGACAGCTTTTTAATTATGCAATTACAGTGAGAGTGTCTTAATTATATTTGAGTGACACCGTGATACACAGTAGTTAAGTCCTTGAAACACTAAGAGAAGTACTCATAACAAATACACTAATCAGGAAAAGTATCAAATAATTAATCCTACAATACTGTCCACTTCAAAAACTCAAGGTCTGGCAAGACTGGTTTCCAGCATTTGTTTCCGAGGAGATACAAGGCCACAATTTTTCCTGCAAGTGACTTCTCAGCAGCATGTGCCATAGCTATATCTCCGCAAGGTCACCCAGTAAAAAGCAGGATGTACTTAGCTGATTGGAAAATCATGAATCTTAAAAGCAACTATACTTCATCTCACACGTGCGGGTGTATTCTGCGTCATTCTGTAGGGCATCAGTGCACGTTTATATTCAACCTGTTTGGATGAGTAAAGTCGTCATATTTTTTACCAAAAAACCCTTTGGGGGAATTTTATTTGATCATATGGAGGAACACTTTTATTCCTGCATGACAACATTGTTTTGGGTGGGATTATTCCAAGACATGGATGACAACTGGTCCCCATTTGTCTCCATGAAAACTAGGTCCTTGTCTGGCATGCATAGCTTTGACAAGTTCTCATCAGTATCTCACTGAACACAACGTACAGATTTCAGAGTGCGAGAATCTTTTCTTGTTTCATTTTACCAGCAAGAAAGCATTCTGAACCGATTTATCTACGTTATCGCCACTGATCCCACTTCACCCTTTGCTCTAGACACTGCCTGTTCCTCCAACCACTTCTGCAGCTTCTTCCAACAAACCAAATTCTACCTGTCCCAGCCGTACATTTTAAATAAGCACTTATTAATTTTTAATAACAATAAAATATACTTGTGTTTCCCGGCACATTTCAGAAGGCGGGTCTGTCCCAGCAAACTTGGGATTTATGGGATATCTTAAAGTCAGTGGGACTTTTGCCAGTGACTTTAATGAAATGATAATTTCAGCGGTGATGCGGGTAAGGTTTGCCAGTGAAACTGATAGCATTTATTGCAGGCATCCAAGCACAGCCAGGAAAAAGGCTACTCGCTGCCCTACAGCAAGCCCCAGAGTCCATGGCAGTATGACTTTAAACAAGGACGGAGGCAAAAGAAAACGACACCCGTTAAGTACACTTACAATTCTCCATCGCCTTTCTAAGACAGTTTATTTTTTCTAGAAGGCGTGGCAGGCCATATATGAAAGTGTGATGAGCTACAAGGATTTGTAGCATTTATTTTCCTTGGCCGTTGTATAAGAGGACGGGGGGAAGCGCTAGGCTTTTGGCAACCAAACCACCCAAACGAGGGCCCAGCCCTTCCATCACCACGGTGCTTCTTGCACTCCTTCAGCCTGGCTGAAGGATGCTGCTCCGCCTCACTGCCAGCGACCGCAGCTCCTTCCCCGTGCCCTGTCTGCATCCTCTGCTATGGGAAGGTGTTTGAAAAACAGCGATTCCCCTGAAAACCCTTCGTTTTCTCTCCACTCTCTCCCCATTTCTTTCGCTTCCCACTTTTCTCAGAACTGCTTCATTTTCTTTTCCATGTTGTTACCAAAAAAAAAAAAATCATTGAAAAGGAAAGCATTCAGAGAAGTTAAAAAAAAAAAAAAGAATAAAAATCCAAACCCCAAATATTACAGCTTCAAGAGTTTTGCTGAGCAGTCAGGAGACTGGTTTTAAAAGGAAAAGTGTTTGCAGAAATTAGGCAAATACAGGATGTTGTCACCTCTTTCCTATAAAATTGTTCCTCCTGCAATTTAGAAACTTCTCTGAGAGTGTTTGTCTGGCTGTATTTTCACCCAGCACGTCTCTGAAGGGTAAAGCTCTCCGTGGGTTGACTGCTTTGAGGTTTTCAACACTATCTGAGAGTTTTCCACTCTTGCTTCTCTCCCCTGCTGCTGGTCCGCAGCCGAAGCCGGGAAGTGCCTGCTCCCTCTTTAACAAGTATTTGCAACCTCAGCCAAAAAATACCCTTCACTTGGAGGCAGAGTAACACCTCCCTCCGTTCACCCCCTTTTCCTCTTTCTTTGGAGGAAAAAGAGCAAAATTGGTTTCATTCATCTGCATTGCTGCTCTCTCAGGGAAAACCTTTCCCCTGCAGCTCTTGGGGACCAGGAGCCCAACTGCCAATGGTGCTCGTCTCACATGTTGGAGGCCTCAACACAAGCCAAACCTTCACGGACAGAGATGTTAGAGACACAGAAACCACTGGGGAGTTTTTGACCAGCAGAGACCAGAGTATTTCAAGACCACCTAGTTAAATAAAAGGATCAAGAAGATATTTCTTGGGGGTTGGAACTAGATGATCTTTAAGGTCCCTTCCAACCCAAACCACTCTGCGATTTCAGCACACACAGGCCCAAAAGGAAAGACCTCCTGGGCTCTCATCTCCATGGTCTAATCAAGCCACGGAACCTTTGCTTATTCTGGGAACGAATAGCTCTGACATCGCACACTTGGTTGCTTTCACAAAAATATCCAGTAACGAATTCTCCCATTCCCTCTTGAGTTTCCCATTTCTTTCATGGGATCATATTATCTGATTTGCCTCAGATGAGCCCCATGGCGAATAGCTCATCTCTCCCCAGTGCTTTGAAAATGCAAAGCAGGACAGTATGGAAATGCTAAGTGTTCTCCTAGCACCAGTAGCCTCTTGTAAGGCGGGAGGAGTGACAGTCCTTATTCTGATCACATCCCCCCTCCAAAATCAACAGTGACACCAGTGTGAAACCAGAACGAGACCCCTGCTGTGAAACAGTTAACATCAGTTAGATCTATTTTGACTTTAAAAAAAAAAAAAAAAGGAAGAAAGAAAAAGAGTAGGACTACAGTTTATTTTACATGGCTTCCTGGTCAAAGCCTCAAACGTTTTGTAGATATTTATTGATATATATTAACTGTAAAGAAAGTTAACTGCTAATGTAATTTATTCCACTCTTTGTTCCATACACCTTGTATCGCTTTCTATGAAGCTGTTGATCTTGGAGAAGCAGAGGGGTCCTGGTGAGCCTCTAGCAGAGAGCAATAAATCAGCACTCTGAAAGCTTCTGGTTCATCCCAATAACTTGGAAGCAAATTTGAAAAATAATCTCCCCGCCCGCCCCCAGCCCAAACTGGCAATCTTCACGAGTTCTATTGTTTTCATGTGCTGGGCTGCTATATGACAGCTTAAATAAATACATAGCACTTAATGGAGCAAATTCAGTCTCGGTGTAATTGGATGCCGTGCCATTAGAGACCTTGGCCCAGGCAGCGCTCTCTGTCCCAAAGGATCACAGAGGACCCTACAAGCTCAAACTAACATGCAGTTGTTATATACTTTAATTCTACTTACTATGTCACTACGGACTAATCTTCTGTTATAGAGTACTTAACTATATATCTATTTATGTTTACGGACATGGATTTAAGTACTGTTTATAATGACAAGAGTGTATATATACAAAATGTATATGTAATATAATATTATATATATACACGGAGACACATCCTAAATCATGGAAGTGATGAAGTCCTTGAGCAAAAAAGGCTTGAGGACTATTTTTTTTTTTTACATGAGGAAAATAACATGGTTTTTCCCGACATTGTTGAGAATGACCTGAATTCCTTTTTTTCCAAAATAAAGCCAAAAATGCTCAGAAATTTTCAAGCTAGACTGTTACGTTTCACAAAGCCATAAGTGGTCACAAAGGAGCTCTTTTGTAAGATACCCTTCCCCGTAGCACCAGTGTCTGTACTGGGAGAGCAGAGCAAGGCAGGAGCAGCGTGGGCTGCACTTGCTCAAGCAGCAGCGATGCATTTGCTGCTCATGGAAGAGATTTTTCTGAGTGAGGAAGTGCAAGCAACAAGTTGCGTTTTAAACTTTCCCTGGTAAGCTCATGTGAAGCTGAAGTCAAAGAAAAGCAACTCTTCCTAGAGCACTTTTCAAAGCAGACATCAAACTGGTTTGTGGCTGACCTTCTCCGTGCTCTGAGGAACCTTAATTCAGCAAGTTAGGTAAGGCCATGCTTAATTCCAAGCACGTCGGAGGAAAAAAAATAAAATATATGTAACTATTATTGTAAGGACATGTTGAAAGAGGGCTCAGTGCACAACCATGCCTATGCCTCACCCGTGGCTAGACTTCAGCCATATGGGTGAACGCGACTGATCCACAGTTACAAATTAAATCGGTGGCAAGTTTAGAAAATAAGCAAGTTGTCTGGACTCAACATCCCTCATCGCTTCCCTACAGAGCCCCAGTCCGGCTGCTCCGCAGAGCGTTTGTTCGTGGTTTGTGTAGGGACTACAGCCCACATGGGAAAAGCTGGAGCGAGCATCCATCATGCAAAGTGAGCATCCAAAGAGCTCCAAAGCGACAACTGAGATCTGGTGAGCCTTGCACAAGAGCCCGCATTGGGTAGAGGGATAAGCTGTGTTTTAGGACCGGGGCTAAGGAGAGGTCAGCTGGAGGAAGAGGGGTTAAGGGCCAAGCCTGGCTATGGGATTCCTCTCCCAGGTGCCCTGCTCAGGGCTGGGCTGTGTCCCTCCTCACACCACTCCCTCCCGCTTTCCCCACTGGAGCCCATCGCCACTTTTCTCCAAGATCCGCAGGGTCTCACACATACAAACTTCAAGGGAGCACAACCAATAGCCCAAAGCTTGAGCTACGCTTCCCAAAACGCAAAAAAACCTGAACCAAGTGCTGTTGGCTGAGTGGAGATTTGGTCTATTAGGAAGTGCCTGCAAAAAGCACGTCTCCACGGCTGAGACCACCAGAGACGCTGCCCAGTCCCCAGACTGGGCTGACAGACCCCCACCATGCAGGAGGGCCCGTTTCCATTCCCTGCTGCCCACCAGGGACTTCATCTCAGGGTTAACTTCGTCTTCTCTCACCAGAGGCCAAACCCCCAGCACTGATACACCCACAGGGAATTTTGCAGGAGAAAAAGAGCTCACGATCGTTTTTGTCCAGGTATTTTAGCTGAACGGGATAGACCAAATAAATACCATTTGTTGTTTAAAGTGCAAATCCCAGCAACTGCTCAACTGCTTTGAACGGGAGCATTTGGTAGTTGACACATCTACGGATGTTTTAAATCATAAGGGCATCCACTCCATTTTGGTTTTAATGTGTTTGTGTGTGAAGTTCTTTGTCATTCCAGCCCACCTGTCTCAGAGCACAGAAATCGAAAACAGGAGTAACTCTCGAATTTCACCTCAATTTAATCCATCACAGAAAGCGGACTGGGTTTGCACTGTATGAAAAAAAAAAAAAAAAAACACCCACCAGGACATTTAAACAAAGTGACACAGATCATCAGCAGATCAACTGAAAATGACAGCTCAATCAAACAAATGGACGTTGAGAATTTCCACAGGGTAGCTCTAGCTGCAGCCAAACCAAATTTGTTTAGTATACATAAGTTAGCTGCTTAGAAACATTCAGCATGCTGCTAGCCAGATGATGACTTTCCCAGATAAACAACTATTTAACCAAATATCCCCCCATCCATGAAAGCGCTAGCAGAGTTTTGATGTATTCTCCTACTCTCTTAAAAATATGACTTTCCTCCGGTGGCAGGCTGGTACCGACCCACCTAAGTAAAAATAACTAAACACTCCTTTAAAAGAGTGTTATAACCACCAAAAGGTAGGCAAAACTCTATAACTCTGATGGAGTGCTTCTGGCTGCCAATAAATTCACAAAGTGGCATTAAGGTGAAATACAAATTACGAACTTGGGAAGTGCCAGAGAAAACTGTGCATCCTGTGCCATATATCAAATATCCGGAGAGGAGGGGATTTGCCTGATTCTTCTTTTAAAGCAAGGTATTCTTCCCGAAATCAATGACAAATCTCCTATTGATTCCAGAGGTGCCACATAAAGCTTTCACTGAGGAAATATATTGATAAGAGCTCCCCTCTGCGATCCCTCCCTGCTTTACAGCAGCTTTTCTGCCGTATTATTTACTAACAGTAGAAGTGGCAAAAATAGTTTTCAAGGTTAGAAAGTCATTTGGCAAATTTAGTTTAGAGTTCATTAAAATACACGTGATGTTTCTGCCAAAATCAGATGCCTGAGTAAAGGAGGCTTCGGTTCAGACAACAGCAGCGCTCCCTGCTCTCTGCAAAATCAAGGGGACTCCATCGGACTTGAGCCAGACTAGAAGGACATGGTCCACATCCACTGAAATCGGCGGCCAAAAGCCCACCTGAGGTGAAAAAGCCAGATTTTATTTAGGGTAACAGCTCCACTGTTTTAGGGAGCCCAGGAACAGTGGCCAACTCGCTGTTCACCCAGCCCGTGTATACGCATCTCCACACGCGCATATACGTGTTGGCGGGGTGATCACGCATCTATATTACTTTAAACTGAATAGGTGATTGCAAACAACCAGCTAATTTCTCTTGCAATATAAATTATAATTTTGGGGAGAGCCTTTTTTTTTTTTTGCTTCCGATTTGTTAAAATAAATAGATTCAAAAAATAAAAGCTACTAAGCAATATGTATCCACTCTTCAAAGTTCTGTCAAACAAAAGGGTGACTATAAAGCACGTTTTCTGATGGACATCTGCTTACTATTTAATATCCACATACAGAATATTTACAAAAAAAACCCAAGTGCAACAAATTAGGAGGCCTGTGATGCTGGTGCATCCCGAGGAGCGGTGTTTACACAACAGAGCGATGTGTGACGGCGATGGAGAGAATAGATGCTTACAGTTTTGTCATAACTTATTTCCTGGGGAAAAAAAAGGCACGAAGCAGTGGGTTGTAAGTGGTCTGGCAGCTCTAAATAAGTAGCACCCAACCAGGAGGCTGCCTGAGAAAGCCAAAACCAACTACACTGCTCCGGCAGTAAGAGATAAGTGTAGTTTTCTAGCCTCTCATCGCAGAAGAGGAGGCCAAGCTGCCTATGTCTAAATGCAGAAACCTCAGTGTCCCGCTCTCATCACCAGTGGCAGAGACCCACAGACCCCACGAGATGAATAAAATGAAGAAGACGGGACCTAAAGTGGAAGAGTCTCATAGGGCTGGGGGGTAAAAAAAAAAAATTGAAGAAAAAAAAAAAAAGTCCCCTAAGTGCTGCTTTTCCAGCCTGGTGCCCACGGTTTGCTGTACGCTGTTGAATACCATGGGATTTCTTAAAAAGTCCCCATTTTGGGGGAGTTTAACCCACAGATTCCAAGTGCATAATCACACTTCTGCTAGAGTTTGCAAGTTGACATATTGCCGGGGAAGGAAAATATGGAGAGTAGGGATGAAAACCACCAAAATTTAAAGTATTAACCCCATGAAGGGTTCCTGCTGGATAGTGGCTTTGGAAAGCCGTGTTTCTCCCAGCACAAAAGAGCCACCTGATGATACAGAGTGGACATCACAACGCTCAGAGTTCGTATTATTTTTCAGTGACGCAGGATTATTTTTTCCTCTTTTCCCCTTCCACTTCCCCTGAAAACAGCACGCAGAAAAACAAGCTAAACGCGCAATACAATGGTGAAATTTAAACAAGATGTAATCTCGCAAATTACCACTCAGAAGAGAAGCAACCGTAAAAATAAATAGGAAAAGGGGCTTAGACAAATTAACCTGGACTACCCACAACAACAACAACAACAAAAACAACTAAACACAATAATAACCCCCCGTGGAACGACAGCCAAAAAAGAGGATTTGGTAAGTTTTCTTTGATATTAGCAGTGTGGCTGTTTTCAAATTGTAGGTCTGGAGATGCAAACCAGCTCAGAAGACACCCGTGCAGCTCCTGAGCATTACTCTCCTCTTTCTCTCTGATCCCAACCTACAACCGACACATAAAATATGGTTCCCAACAAGTTGAGCTGCAGCGTGAACCCTGACAACAGATGTATTGAGAAGAGCGACGCAGATTATCGCTGGTAGCGGATTTCAGTTCTTACAGGGAAACCAAAGATCAGACTGTAAAATCTTCATGCTCATTGCCGAGTGGTTTGTCACTGAAAACCAATTTTAGTTGTGTGAATAAAGCAATTTTATTCTTGGCGAGTTGAATACACCAGTGCAAAGAACCAAACAGGGCATATAACCAGCAAAGATAATTCTAGTCCAACAGTTCACTGAAGAAACTATACCAAGGATTTATTATATATACATGGAAATCTTTTTTTTTTTTTTTTTTAACCAGTGGCCTGGCTCCTTAAGGTTCTGAGCATTTCTCCTGCCCGTGGTAGGAGTCCAGAAAACCACGCAGCTGCCTCAAAGCTCAACGACCAAACCAGAAAAAACTTTCAATTGCTTTCAAGTTTTGCGATTTTTCTAGTTCCATTAGGAACTGTCAGTAACGTTGCTCGTCGCATTTCAAACCCTGATGCAGGGCTCATTTAACCCAGTCTGGAATAGAACTGAATCAGCTCATAGTGGGTATCGATAAGCTTAATATGAATAGAAATTGACTGTAGAAGCTAACATTGATAGGAGTGAGACGCGAGAAACTCTGCTTCATAACCACAACCAACACAGAGAGATCTGCAGAAATCAAAGCACAGGATGCACTATGGTTTCCACTGCATTCCTCAGACTCAGAGATCTGCCAATATTTTGCACGTAAGCATGCGGACCTTCAAAAGAGCCGATTTTGTCCCAAGAAAGTACAAAACAATCACTACAAAGGAAAGTAATGAAAAATCCTCCTCCTGAACAAACATGCCGTAAAAATAAAGTGTAAATCATAAAACCCAAACGAAAACAACCACTCCTCCCCCAAAATTGCCCAAAATAATGGGATGAGGAAGTTTTCACTGATTAGATTAAATACTGTGAAGTACTTTCAAACTCCAGTAACAAACTACTTTACTTTAAAAGCAGCGAGAGAAAGCAATTCACGACACAGGGAGCAATTCAGGCATACACAGAGGCAAAGCAAGGCCTGATGCAGAGCCCTTGGGCATGGAAAAGGCGTCTCAAAAGCGAGCTACCTTGGCTAACTCCGCTCTCGGGGTTTACTGCTCAGGTCAGCGGAAGAAAAATGAGGCTAACAAATGTTTTTGAAAACGCCAGTTCTTGAAAGCAGAATTATTACGCTGAGGACCGAGCACCATCAAGCACAAAACTCCGGCATCGCAGCTTGAGACAAAATGCCAGACCCTCACACAAAGCACCTCTCTAAGATTATTTCCCCAGCTCAGCAGAGAGTATAGCAAAACAGGTCATACATCACAGGAGTAAAACAACACGATGCTCAGGAATGAAATTCCTTGAGACAAAGGGTCTCCACATCTATTCTACCCCACTGTCTCGCAATGTCAAATATCTCAATCTTACAAGGGGTCAGCTTCCTACCCCTCGGTCTACCACGTTCAACCTGCTAAAATGAGTTTCTTTACTGTCTTTTGCCTCGAGATGTTTTCATCCTTTGTGGTTTTCCTTTTAAGCACACGAAAACCAACAAAACGGACGGATTCCTCTGATCCACAGCAGAAGGTGTTACAAACATGGGTGCAACACCAAGGAATCCATGCCCGCTGTTATACACCCACCAAGAGTATCATGGTGGCCTGGTCTACCAGGGTGCTGGAGCACCAACATGGCGTTTGGAGGCACCTTTCACACAGCTCTGCTGGCATATTGTCTTCACTCCATTGCTCCTATGGAGGAGGTAGTCTTCTCTTTTACTCCTCTTATTGCTAGAAAGCTCATTTCTGGCCTCAGAATATTCATGGGCACTTTATTGCCGATTTGTACTTGTTCCAGCACCGTCCTTTAGCTTAAATGGTTTAGCTGGGTGTGCTTATCACCTTTGGTATCAGTCGTGACCTCCATCAGCCTTCATTTTCCTCAGCTAAACAAGCCAAGCTTTTTAGCCTATTCTTGTATGCAATTATCAATCATCAGCTGTTCAATTAGAGCTGATGCAACTCTAACACCAAGCGGCCTCAAAACGGGAGATATCATCCCGGCCACTGTGACAGAGACAACGCAAAGTTGTGTCGAGAGCAAATAGACAATTAATCCATAAATCAGTAGAGAAAGCAAGGGCAAGAGGAGAATTGAAAGCAGCATCTCCCCTTTCAGTGGGTTAACTGTGACTTCCTCCCACGTTGCTGCAGAAATCACATCCAGGACAAGTTGCTCTTAGGAAGCAATTACAGGGAAGCAGCAGTGCAGAAGATGGATCTGTTTCTCAGCTCTTCCACATGTCACTTCTAAGGAAGGAGCCGGTCACGTGGCTCACAACTTCAAATCTAAATGTCTCCAAAGGAAAACATCCCTAAATGTGAATATTATCCACTGGCCACGTAGGATTTCAACTTATGCGGGGGAAAAAAAGAACAAAACGACAAACAAAAAAAAAAACAAACAAACTTTGAAGCATTTTACAGACCAATCTGAAATACATCAATTAAATACTGATCTCTCTGCTGTTAAAGGCAAAGTACTGATGGATGACATGGGGCAAGATGTCACCCGTGCTCTCTCTCGCACTGTTCTCAGGCTCTGTCATACAAATTTCACATGTGCCACGGACGTGGGTGACCAGCAGGGTGGGGACAAGCTGCAAAATGCAACTGTATGAGCTTGTCCTAGCATTTTCAATCATTGCTATTTAACCTAAACGGGAACATCTTTGGAAATGCATCATTGCTGGAGATATTTTCAGCAGAAAGATTATTGTAATTTTTTTTTAGTTCTGAATATAGGTAGGCTTTATCACATAAATATATGTGTGTCTATGTATGTGCCTGTGTGACTCGGGGCAGAGGAGAACCTTTCTTCACAAAGACATTTCTTTGAAAAAACTTGATCTTACTGGTCTAAAAACGTGGCCTTTTTTTTTTTTTTATATGGCTCCTTTTCATCAAAAGTTTTCCAAAGATTTATTTTAATTCCAGTGTGAAATAAGAATAAATTCTGGAACATAACAGGCTTCTGTAGAAAATAAGTAACCTCTTACAGGCAGCTGCAGCGATCATGCATTTATTCAAGTCAAGCTAAACATGCCCTGAAGGGTTAAAAATTCCTTTTAATTGAAACACTTATCAGTATCATTATACTTGTTTCAAGTATGATGACAGATGTGAATCTGCAGCAGGTGCACACGACTATTTCTAACTCTCACTAAATAATAGGTGAAACCGTTTTAATTTGTTGCCATATTCCCACGTCTCCTTGCTCCGAGAGGGAAGAAGTTTGCGCGTACCCACACCCCTCAGCAGGCAAATCCAAGCCTTGCCGGCTAATAGATGTTGAGGTTAACACCGAGCAATTCAAAGCTTCTCATTAATTACTGCTAATTGTCATGGCAATCTCCTTTCTCCTGTTTTACATCCTGAGCAAATGATTTTTCATTACAGAATAGGTAAGAAGAGAGATGCTTGGGAAAACATAATTAGTTTCACTAATTAGCGTGATCTGATTTGAATATTTCTATTTGCTTCTGTAGTTTAAAAAAAAAAAAAACACAAAAAACAAACCACCAAACCACCACAAACCTCAATGAAGTCAATTCCACATTCTGAAAATCCAGTCCACAAATGAAGGTAACCAGCACCGCAAACCTGTTTCTCCACAAGAAAAAAAAAAAAAAGCCATCTCTGGCTGAATGTCCCCAGGCAACTGCTGTCCAGAAATCAAAGAGGGAAGATCCCCTCTCCCAGAGAGAGCGCTGAGAGGACACGGTCACATCAAACCTCCCACATGTCAAAGAAGTGACTTCCTAGCACTAATGACCCCACCTTACACGTTTTTAACGAAATAATTGTGTCTGCTCACTTTGCTTTTCCTCATCAATTGGGTCGATCTGCGTTTGCCATCGCTCTCTGCCCAAGTGACACCACGGTATTTCCTTTCCCATACCCAGCGGTGGGTTCAGAATAAGGCTTCGTTCAAAACAGCACGTGGCAATTTTTTAGGGAGGGTGGAGGACTCATGCAGAATCTGGCCTAGAGCTGGATCAAAGCCGGTTTTAGTTATCTTAATTCTAAGATGCCAAAGAACTCCTTCAAACCCCTTCAACCCTCAAACTTTGGGGCTTTGAATAGATTAACTAGACGGTTTTATCTTCTCGCACCATTCTAGGAGAACATCTCCACTGAATCCTCCTGGGATGAATGAGGAGTTTTCTTCCTGATCAGAAAAGTAAATGAAACATTCCTCTGTATACAGAGCGTGCCATGGTAGTGATTGTCTTAAAGCTTTGGATCCGGCTGAAAAATCCAAGCAGCAAAACACCTACTACAATTTCTTTAGCTATTATGAAGCAAACAAGATGCTCAGAGCTGTTGATGAAGTATAAATAAAAACACATTAATTTATCCAGCATCCCGGCTACTACTGGGACTGATGTACAACTAGAGGAGGCCAAGGAGATTGCGTTACCGAGGCGTCACAAGCCCCTGGTGTTAGACTAGCAGGAGCTGCGTGAATAAATACAGGTAATGATTTATTCAACGTGTTTCTGTTTCACATAATAGCCTGAGCAGATCATGACATTCTTTTATGTGTCTGTCCCCTATTCAAATATGCTTCTGGATATTTTTAAAGTCACAACTGACTGGTAATATTTGAGAGTTTCGCTGTTTTGTTTAGCAACAAGCAGTCAAACCTCGCTGCTACCCCCCAACCCGATGAGCCCCCAAACATTTCCAGCACAAGTTCATGCAGATGTGAAATTAATGTTCGCCTTCTGCTGTTAACTTTTACCAGCAAAATAATAAATTCCGTTAATAACGGAAAAGAGTATTCATGGTGCTTTCTTGACAGCGCTCGTTCACCTCTGCACTTGTTATGGTAAAACAGAGTATTCGATGCTGTTTGCTTTTGGCAAAGCTCCACCATTCAGATACTGCTGCAGCCACAGGCTGGAACAGATCCGGGGCAGTAAAAAAAAAAAAAAAAGAAAACCCAGCATCTAATTGTAAAACACAAATGTTTTCCTGATGGAGCTGGGGCTTTCTAGGAGGCTGCGAGACCATCTCCAGGTAGGCTTTCACACTGTGGAGGATATGGCATTTCCATACAATGGCCGCGGCTATTGTACAGAAACACCACCTCCTCCGTGGCGTGAAAGCCTTCGGTTGTTCTCTCAAGCAGGACACAATATGAAAACGTGACTGGCGAGTTTTCTCCATAAACAAACCAAACCTCTCTCCCTTACAGAGCTGCCTTTCTTCTCCCAAAACCTACTAAAAGCCTGGAGTCTCCTTGCATCTATTAGAAATCCTTCCCGGAGAGAGGAACCAGACATTGTAAATGAACCATGGCTTAGAAGCCCCCTTGTACCTGCAAATATCCCACAGATTCCAGAGGCATTTTATGTCGTGCCTATTTACCTGTCATGCTAGTTCTCACCCTATGATTCATTTATTTTTAATGCTTTCAGCAGTTTTTACTGATACTTTTCAAGGTGTTAGGGTGTCCCCTCTGTAGCACTTTCGGATTTGCTTGCAGAACTAATACACTGTGGCAACATACAGAGAATATTGTTCAGATGCTTTGAGAAAAATAAAAAAAATAAAAAAAAAGCAAGCTTTCCCCATTACTGACACACACATGCTCACACATGAAGGACTAATAACTCAGACCAGCCGTTAAGCTCTCCAGGAAACCTAGCAAGTACAATGGAAGGGCAAACGCAGAACCTGATCGACCCAAGGGGACCTTGGCCATCAGCCTCCGGGCAGGGTAAACGCAGAGCCCCAGCCAGGCTGCTCACAGCATGGTCTTGGACGGTCTTCAAAGCCAGCAAGGATGGAGATTCCTCACCTTTCTGGGTCCCAGTGCTTCCTTATCCCATGGGACACCTTTCTTCCTTACACCCAGCTCCAGCTTTCCAAATTCTTGCTTGCACCAGGGGCGCAAAACTAGTATTTTGGGTGCAGATGGAGAGTAAAGGGGCTAACAGCTCGCTACTGGCCCAGCACCGGTTGACCCAGCCCTGGTCCCCACTGCCAAGGTGCCCACCAGATGCTGCTCAGTTGGTCCTTTCTCTTCTTGTATCTCCAGAAAACCCCTATTCCTCCACTGTAGCAGAGCTTGTTCTTGAGCTATTTTATGGGGGTTTCATGCTCCACCAAAAGGAATCTTTTTGAACAACTATAAAAGATCTGTCAGTAAAAATAGAGAACGCCAAACAGAACATTACTGGAACTTATCCTCATCTAAATTCAGATCCAACAATATTGTAGCCACTCTGCAGGGTTCAGTCTGGCACAAAATTGGCAGAATATTTCCCAAAACCCTGGGCAGCTCTGGAGCTGCCTCTGAACCCTGCACTCCTGGGCTGGCTCCATCAGCGCTCTCCTTGGGGAGCTGGCACAAAGTGGGCTTGCCTGTCTCCACAAGAACTGCCATCACACCTTCTGGTTCCCCTTTCGATACTGATAATTGAGTAGGGCAAAAACCCCTTCTAAGGCGGCATTGAAAACACAATTTGATATTGAAACATCTGCACATTCTTAATTGTCTGAACTGCCCCCCTCCATCAAAAATATTCATTATTTGCTGCATTTCCTAAACAACGTGGAGAAGTTGCCACTGCATTTCCTAATAATATATGCCCACAACTCTATTTTCCCCATCTGCTATGCTTGCCTAAGACTGGTCATTTGTTACCTGCTAGTTCCAATTGATTTCCTTTTGCCTCTGCTTTCCTTCGCCATGAGTGCAGAGAACAAACACCACGATTTATACCAGCCATCTAGTACCAATCATTAGATAACAAGGCCCTTTACTGAA
The DNA here is from genome assembly GCA_013396915.1 of Stercorarius parasiticus. NCBI lineage: Eukaryota > Metazoa > Chordata > Aves > Charadriiformes > Stercorariidae > Stercorarius > Stercorarius parasiticus. Next base: position 164,526 of record VWZL01004392.1, read on the forward strand.
AGCATTTAGAGTAAAACAATACTTTAAGTTTACCTTTGCTTTCATTTCCTTCTTTATTACTTCAGGTTCAAAATAAGGCCAGAGAAGTTCCGCTTACACGGAAGATTAGACGGTCACCCAATATAAATCCCTCACATCCCATACAAGATATAGTGCCCAGTTTCTAATGCGATTGTTTAAATTTCTTTTTTAATTCAGTTTAATGAAATTATCAGCCCTTCTTCTCTTGTACCCATTTGCTACCTATTGACCTGAATGTGGACAGACAACTGCTCCATTTGTGGCAGAGTGGCTTTTATCCCACAGAAACCCAGGCATGGACAACCTTTGGACTTCAGCTCATCAACCCTGTAAGGGGAAACGGAGAGAGGGAGGGACTGGTAAAGTCCCACTGGTGTCCCTCCTCAGCTTTTCCCACCTCAAATTGATTAGGACACAAGTAAAGTTACTTTGCACTGAATCTGGTTTAGTTTGTGCTACCATTTTCTCTGCAGTGTGGAAACATTTCTTCTCCACACAGAAAAGAGCCAGACTAGAAGAAATTGAACAGGAGAAACAAAGCCCAAGGATATGAAAATTAGCAAGAAACTCAAAAAAAGCAAACCTGCCAGGTGTGCTCTGAAGCTCTCCTGGACAACTTGGTTCTTCACAGGGAGGATGCTCCGTGTAACGCTCCACGGCTGGACAGAGTGCTGTCCTCATGCCGTGCTCTTCCCTTACAATTAGTGTGTGCACATATACTTACGTATTAATATCCAACCTTTGACAGAGTTAGAACTTTCCACCAGAATATCAAAATGTTTCTAAAGGCAGACTATGCTCCAGTAAAACTTCAGTAACTTTATTCTAGCAATGGCTGTTCTACCTGCTTGTAATTCAGTGTAAAGGAAAGCGGTCGACATTCAACCGCCCGAAGTGACAGGAGAGGTTCAGGTATTTTAAAAGACCGTGGCTTTCTGGAGGGACATTGTCCCCTCTTGCCCCAACTACTACCGGAAGCATGAGCTCTCCAGCAAGAAGTGATACAGAAATAGCTACGCTATTCTGTAGACACTCATGAAACTGCAGAAGCAACACCACCCAGAAAACTGAAACCTTTTAGGGTCAAGGCTGCCAAACAGACTGGTTCCCACTGTGACACCGAACGGGCAGTCTCCGTTACCTAATTCTTCTGGAAGTTCAGGAAAAAGTCTCCCAGTGGAAACTCCTGACTCCTGAGCACTTTGGCAAATCTGGATCTTATTTAGATGCCTAACTGGGGGCCGAGCAGTAGAGGACTAGCAGGGTGATAATAAAAGAAAACATTGCAGCAATTTATCATTAGGGAGCAGTAAGAAATCCTTCCCAATTTTTCTTTTTTTTTTTTGTTAACTAAACTTTAATCAATATAACCTGTTTTTCTGTAGTTAGATACAAGCTGTGAAATCCAGATTTTGATTTTCCCAAGTACGTCATGGTTACATCTCCAGAAACATACTGGAGAATCATCCTTAGTTTTCCACAGAGTTATTCTGCTAGAACAAAACTGGCTCTGTCTCTAGCATGGCAATACATTTTCGAATGCTGCTTCATACGTTTTAGTAGGAGCATGCATTGTACAGTATAGCAGTTCTTTTAATATTTTCTTACTAATATATATAAGACAAAGTAATTTATCACAGCATTTTGAGAAAAGGGTCAAACGTTTCCTCTGGCAGAAAAATTAAAAATCCTTTGCATTGAATACTTACATGTTCTACAGTGAATAAAAAGGAAGTTTTCACATAAAAACCTACTAATTTCAAGCCCAAGTGCTCTTGGTTTTATGCAAGCCTTTGTAAGGGACACGTCCAAAGCCCAGTGAATCACTTGAAAATGTCCTTCAACCCCAAGGGGCTGAGCTTGGGCCCTGGGGCATCGAGCTGTCAGAAGGAGGACCTGGGTACGTCCACTCGTGCTAATAATTGAAAGGTCAGCTCCATATACCTTTCATGTTGCAAGGGGCTGTACAGGCTGGGAATTTCCTCTCCAGTTACCCACCACTCAAACCAATGTCCAAGACTGGCTCAACTCATCACAAAATGGAGACAACCGATACGATTCAAAGAACTGCCATCATGCCCAGGTTTAAAGAAAATGTTCACATTCCAAACAAATTTGACTCTAAGGTTTTTGCCCACAGGCCTCTGTGAATTAATACTAAAAGGTAATTGTCGAGCTATAGCAAAAAAACCCTCAGACTGTAGCCAACTGTCCATCCTCCTTTCAGCAGGGGGGCTGCATGTAATTTTCTGCCTTCAATTAAGATTCACCACTAAATTCATCTTCTTTTAAGACCATATTATTGCACCCTATGGTATCACATGAAATGCACAGCAAAGGTTTGGGAATTCTTTTGGAGGATGATGGGGAGTGGAAGCCCATGTTAGAGGCACAATGGAAATAAATGCATAATTCAGTCCTTGCTTTTTTATTTGTCCTTGGCATTAATGAAGAACAAATTAGCTACTCTCCTTGGGTGTCTACCAGAAATAATAGTAACAACTAGAGCTCTTTCCCCCCCCTCAGTAATATGTTCCTTTGTAGATAAGCACTGTGAAGAGGTAAAATTATGTCTTTTAAAAGTTTACTGTTTTCTTGTTCCGAGATGTAAATGATAGGGTTGGGACTGGGAAGTAATTCAGAAATATTTATTCCACTGGGACAATAGCTTTTTGTCATCAGAAGAAAGAATTGGTGACTATCAAAATGAAACAAAAAGACAACAGCATTAACCATGGCGTGTGCTCCATCAGTAAATCAGAAGCGCACCTTTCCAATGACTCCGCACACCGAAGCCTGAGCCCCAGCCGAGGGAAGGGATGAGAACGGGAACAACCGCCCCATAAAGTGACCTGGCTGAGGGACGGAGCATTTTTCTTGCTATTCATACACGTGCAATAAATATAATAAGATACTCAAAGCATTTCCTCCTCTTCCAGATGATTAGTTTACAGCCTGTTTCATCAGCCTTTTATGATGTGTAACAGGGACTTGGAAAAAACGTAAACATCTTTGCATCATTTTACAGTTACAATATCCTGACCAAGGCAGTTCTTGGTTGGAACTAAGTGTTCAGCCTGGAACTGGAATTTACTTATTGAGAGACTGCAAAGCGTTGAAACCCGTGGTATAACCACGGCAAAGTGAAATAACGGCTCTCAAGTGAAGACCAACGCATGGGTATAACTGAAAGACAGATCTACCTGCAGCGCAATGCATTTGTATAATTAAATCAACCTGCCACCGTCTCATCTATTATGTAGATGCAGAAATACTAATAATAATCCTCACATATCTAGAAAGACTGAATTAATGGTTCCAAGCAGCAAGAACTTGTTTATGTTTGGATCCCCTCTCACCAGAGCTTCTTTAACTAGCTCCTGGGTAGAATTCATTAATTTTTATTAACAGGGAAAACATTTGTCCCCGTGACAATATTTGCATTGCCTGAATGATTTTCACCTCTGCCACAAGGTGTACTATCGGCTCATACATCACGCGATTACTTGGAGAGCAGAAAGACCCTCAGTCATTAGTGAGTGAATTAAAGATGATCTAAAGAGCTATTAATCACAGTGACAAAAGCCTTAATGTTGCTGTGACCCTAGTGGAGCCTGGGGACTAAAAGGGAAGCCGAGGGAGAGAAAATGGAAACATATGTTTTCTCCAAAATAACCTACCTTAGGAGAACTGTCAGAGAAGGAGTCACATCAAACTGAGAAATTCTGCCGTACCAATGCTCCTAGATTTTACTAGGGGGGTTTCTGTAGTCAGTCTACTTTTTTATTATTATTATTATTTACAATCAGTATAAACAATTAAGCAATAAAAGCTACATGGTATATTCAGACCTTCCTTCTCTTTGTCAGGAGTTATTTAAAAGCAATATATTTAGAGCTAACTGATACTCGCAACATACTCCAGTATAAACAGAGATCACTTAGCGAACAACACAGTCCAGGTTAAAGATTTAGCATCCACATTCCCACGTGGAGAATACCAGGCAGCGAACCCTATTTCTGTGTTTTCAATTTGAGACTGTACTATTAAATAGATTCAAGAAAAAGTGAAGCCTTCGATTTGCTGATGCTAACTCAGATTCAGCGAGATGAATCGGATGTCCAGACACAAAGCTTAAATCACAAAACCCAAGTATATCAGTACAACAAATCTTTCTAATCTTTACAATAGTCACTTTAGGTGCAGTTACAAGCTGTTCTTATTGACACCAGTCTAGTGAGACGTGTCGATAACATCATCATCTCTTTATGAGTAGTAAGATACCTATACAAAAATTATACATACAGATGTAGCTGGCAGTCTCATTAGAAATGCTACTTTGTGTTGTATTTTCAATTGTTTTCTTTGAATATTGGAGCCTGTAGATATCAGACACATACAGATCAGGACATTGGAAAAAAGTATTTAAGTTGCCTGTCTGAATAAGCATTAGACATTTGGAGCTTGATTATGGGAGGGATTTTAAGGTCATGTTTGATTCACAGGCTACCATTTTGAAACTAAGCAAGGAGTAAACCCAAGGTATATCGGGAAGTCCTAGACACAGACCAGCACATGAGCTTGTATCATATCCCTCCTCCAGGGAAGGAGGCCACCCCGTCTCATTGTCCCCAGAGGAGGTTGCTCAGCTCTCCTGGGGATCCCTTCTCTACCTGACCCAGCAAACGTCGCGGCCCCAGGGCCCTTCATTCCTCTGTCCTTAAGGCAAAGGGACAATACTGCTTTCTGGTAAATGATGCTGTTCAAGAAGATAGCAGATGCTGGTGGCCAAGTGCCTCACGCCACAAGTAGACTTCGCACCAAGGGACTGAAAGGTAGTTAAGAAGGGAGTTGGATTGTTCCTGACTGCTGAGCTTGACCTCACCAAAGTCAAGTCAGACAAATTGGGTTGGGGCCATGTAAGAGCTTGCTGCTGTTCTGGACATGGCTGCTCCCTCCGTACCTTCCCCGTCACCCCAAAATCTTCCTATTCCTCCAGTGCTGGGAGGAATGCTCAGACCATTTAACTCGCTGATCCAGCAGAGCATCTTATTGCACTTTAATTTCTTTGTCCTTCTGTGTGCATTACAAAGAGATGTCTTGGAGCAGCTGAGTTCCTTGTACCCTCTGCTGTGCTCATCTGTGCCTTGTGGACAACCTGCAGCGATTTCCTTCCTGCTAAGTCTGTTCTGGTGCTTCTTCCAAGTTATGCTCCCTAAGGATCTGATCCACAACTTCTGGAGGGTTCCTATTTCCTTCATCATACGTACAGAAGCATAGGGAAAAAACCGTAATGAGCACGGCAGCCAGATATTGAAAATAAGCTTAAGTTTTAAGGATGTACATCAAGAACCTTCCACCTCCCTTTGCCCTCCTTTCCCTCCACTCTCTGGCCTTCCAATAAGGTAGTCAGGATCCAGATTCAGTCTCCCAAAACTTGTTTAAGAGGGTTTGAAATCACTCTCTCCGATCTCAGGCTCCAATCCCGTGCAGATCTCTGGGATATTAATGGGCTCCACAAAGATGAACTTGTTTTCAGACAGGATTGTTGCCTTACTTTTATAAAACTCTTAGTATTTAGTGATGTGATATCTGATCGGTCTAAAGTAAAACTTTTCATCTCAATGAGAAAGGTCACTACATATTCATCTGATGTCAGACCTATACATAAACAAGCTTCCTTAAATGACAGATCAGAAGCAAGAAGTGGTCTCTTTTTTCTAATAGCATCAGCCCAGCTGCAGTTCTCAGTGGCGCTTATTCTCAGCTGGTCTGCTTTCAACTTTCACTTCCTATTTAGAAAGCTAAATTGGGAGTGCTTTAATCTTCTGGGTTCGTTTCCTTAATGAGAAGTGAAAGGTATAAGTGGCAGCAGGTAAAGAGATATTGAAAGCTGTGGCAGACCAGCATTTAAATTTTCAGAAAAGCTAGATCAGAGCATTTTCTTACATTCCTTTCTTCTATGATAGCGGGAAAAAAAAAAATAAAATAAAATCCAAAGTTGCGGTTGCTGGGGAGATGGAACATCAGCAGAAGAGTAAACTTTGAGTGGGGCAGAGAGGAGACTTTGTGGGCTTCGTCCTGGAGCATGCTGACTAGTTCTGCCCTGATTCAGCAAACCACTGAAACGTGCTCATCCAAGCTCACATTTGAAAAACAATACAGCACCCAGCATCAGAATAAGCAAAGACAGTCTCGTTGCTGGTCCGCAGCACCTCACAGGACGAAGCCCCAGGAGCAGAAAGCTGTACATAAGAACTCCCCTAAAAGCTTCATCTCGACAGTCTTTGCTGCCAGTGGAAAACATCATGACTTTGCTTGTACAGTTTTGTTTTCCAGATATTAAAAAAAAAAATAAATTTGTGTCCCCGCTTAACTTCTTCCTCCAAAAACCTTAAGAAAGTTAAGAGAAAAGCAATCTGATCTAACATCCATCCCACGAAGAGGTAGGGGCGATGCCAGCACAAGCTTTGTTTCACAAGCCTCAGCCTAGCGAAAGAGCACATTTCATTGCTTGTTCCTTCGCCTCGCTGCTTTTTTCTGCTAATCCGTGTTTGTTTAGGGAGAGAGAAATTCCTATCCCTTTTGGTCACAACTGAGAAGTCTCACAGAAATCCAGGCCCTGGATTTCAACATCTGTGCCCACTTGAGGATATCACTTATGTCAACATTTCCAGAAGTGGCCACTGCATGGGACTCCCCTTCCACGTGTGCAGTCTCAGCACCATGGCACGTCTGGGTCCCCCCAGTTCTGCTCCACTGTTTGATGCCTTTATATTTCCATTAAATAATTATACAGGAGATATAAAATAAGATTTTCACCACTTTTGTGTCTTCCCTTCCACTAAGTTACACCTGAAAAGACCAGGAGAAGAGCTGCCAGATAAAGTGCTAAATCTCAGCAGCAGAAAGGAGTAATTTGGGCACTTTTTGAGCAGAACGCTTGAATATCGCCACAAGCCCATGAGCCATAGAATCGTAGAATGTGTTGGGTTGGAAGGGACCTTTAAAGGTCATCTAGTCCAAACCCCTGCAGAAAACAGGGACATCTTACACTGCATCGTGTAGCACACCTCCGGTGCTGCACTCCCATAGGGAGCAGTCTGGAAAACCAGGTTTGTATCATGCCAAGACACTTGCTAACACCCTCCTCTGTGGTCCCCACTTTGTACCTGCATGTTTCATGGCTAATTAAGAGGTAAGAGCACCTAATTTCCCACTATGTTTCAGGTGTTTGGAGGAGCACTTTATTGTGTTTCCTTGCATTTCCCCCGGGTTTTGTTCTTACACATCCTATCCATGTGTTACTGACTTAGCTCATTAAATACGAATTGACATCTCTACCATACTGGGCTGAGTATCCTCAAAATCCCTTAAACATCGTGGTGCCTTAGAACTAACATGGAGCAGGCTGGAATATCCTGTACGAGTGAAAGTAAGTCTGAGAAACAACACTAAGAGAGGCTCATTCCCCTAATACATGGAAAAAATGGGGATCCAGTGCAAATGAAGCATAGGATGGTAAATAAGAACTGTGTTCGCTTGCAGTCATGCACTATAGCCATTAAGCCTTAGGGTCTTAAAGGTACCAAGCAAGGCATATGATAAATTTCTCAAAAACATCCCAGCCATAACATAGTTCTTGCTGATTGCTCATTTACCCATAATGCATGCTGTCATAGCAAAGCCTGACAAATGACAGAGAAAGCTCAGGTTATTTTTTACGCTGACTGCCAAGCCCCTCACCTCAGATTATTCATTTATTAGGGCAATCACTGAGGTCTGGGTACTTAATATTGTTTTCACCAAATATGAAAATGATCTACTTGCCTATTCTTTAGTTCCTCCTAGGGCAAGCCATTTATCATCAGCCCTGGATAAATGACTGCTTCATTATAGCCATAATTTATGAGATGTTAGAACTAAAGAGCCACACCTAAAGACTTAAAGCTTTAATATGGATTAAAATAAGATAATCAATCAAGCATATACAAATTTTCTATAGAATTATTTCTTGCTCTGAAATGGCTTCACGTTTTTAGAACAGAGGTAGTCTTAAATTTCTCGTTACCCAACTCCAGACAAGCTTGTTTGGAAGTCCATAAGGAAATCTAGGTTATAACCTTATTGGTCAGTCTTAGATACCACTTGGTAATCATTACATGATTCAATAAAATTGCCTTTTGGGCTAAGGGGCTTTTTTGTGTTTTTGATGGCGTAGGTGTAACCCAGACTGGGAACGGCTGCAAGCCTTCGGTCCAGAACAGGTGGGGAAAATGCAAATTGTGCCAGACTCCTGCATTCTCCATAGATATTGCCGTGCTTTTCATCTCTTTCCTTGGAATCTTGCTCATCTGGGGTTACAGAGGAGAGACGCTCAGTGTTACAATTTTCAAATATTTCCATGATTCTTGGGGTGTTTCTCTGCTTGAAACAGTGTTTCACAGCTCAGAGTTTGGATAAAGGAAGCTTCTTCCTCTATCTGGGGAATGAAATATCCCTTCCTCCTAAAACAGCGTTACAGCTTGAAAGAAAAAGTTTCTGGTTTGTATCTTGATTGTATATTTGCTAGCACAGAGCCAATACAAATATTATTTTTCAAGTATGTGCCTTGCTTGAAACACTACCCTAAGCCTACTTAACCACTTAATCCTGCATCTTTTCAAGCCCGTGTTGGAAATACACAGTTTGTTAGACCTTTTTTTTTTTTTTTAAACACATATTATTAAGACAATGATGCAGCTACAGCTCCCGTGTGGGGCAGATCTTTGCTGGCGAGGCATGGTGTGGGCACAAAGGTCTCAGGCAGTGCTGGAGCCCCAGGGGCTACAGGCCAGGTGAATGGGCTATCCTGGGAACTCAACAGCAAGCCCACAGCAGTGGGCAAAGCAGGGTGTGATGAACAGGCTGCTAGGAGAGGGTACTTTCTTTTCTCGTGCCGCAGGAGCATAGCGCACAACCCAATGTGACTAACACCCCTGGTAGGTGACAGGGACAGCCTCAGCATCTTCCTAAAATTCAAGCCTGGATAAATGCGCCCAAAAAGGATGGGGATGTGATGCACCCAAAGACCTTGTGCTTGGAGCCACGGTTACAAACAGGAAACCAAACTTTCCCAACAGCAACAGCTTCATGCTTTCAGGATAAGTGCCTGTGACATATGTTTAATTGAAGCATATTGTTGGGCTTATGATGAGAGAACATACTGCAACTTCATACAACACTTACAGTTTTAGCCAATGAGGCTTCTTCAGTAATGCTAACACTGATTTAAATTTAATCCCAGCACCAGGCTTTGTTAACTACAGGACATCTTTCACTTTGGACTACGCTCCCCCTTTCATACAATTCGGTGTCAGCATTTCAGCAGGAATGAAACAATCCAAGCTCTGCAGTTCCCCCATGTGAGAGCTCTTTAGGTATATTTGTGCAAGGAAGTACTTGATACACACACATTATAAATGCAAGTCTGAAATATATCTACCTACACATGCACGTGATTATGAACATCTACATGCGTAGGAATATATTCATTGGCACATGTACATGACAGATTTTTTTCTAATGTATCCACAAATAAATGGCTAAAACACAAAGTTATAGGCACAGTCTCAAAAGTGCTCAGGAACTATATTTGCATCCAGGACTCCAAAAAGTCCATTTTCCTAATTATTTGGGGTATTTTTGACTGGAAGTTCAACAGAATTGAGCCATGATGCAATTCTCAACCTCAAATATTGAGATCTGGGCAATGAGACAGTTTTAGCAGGACTCACTTGCTACCTGACCTGCAAGCAGCCTTAGGCAACATGCAACAGAGACAGGCCTGCTCTTCCTGCAAGGGAAGACCTGCAGGTCCTGCTGGAGGTAAGAGGCAGCAGTACACGCACCCAAGATTCACAGAGCTGCAAGGTGCTAAGGAAAACCCAGTTCCCCTACGCGACCAATTCTCCACTGACCAGACCTTCAGACTCAACACGGAGGTAACGCCCGTGGTAATGGAGAAGCACATGGACCACATTCACCAGACCTTGACATCTCTTTCCCACCACAGTGCCGCTGGGCTGCAGGAAAACACTCCCATCCAGGGGCAGCCAACCCCTCCCAGCCCAGGAGGGCTGCATTTTCCTCCAGGACTCTAGCCCCTCTCCAAGTCAAAACTCATCGTCGTCTCTTAAAACAAATTCTCTCTCAGAGTAAGAAGTTGCGTTCCACGTTCTTCGCCAAAATAAATGTAAGATCAAGTTAGAAACCCTCCAAAATAGGGTTGGTAATGCAAATATTGACACAGCAAAGAGGAGAGAGTGCAAAAGTATGGGTGGACAGACAGTCTAAATATGAAATATTTCACAAAAAATGTCATCTTTATTTAGTGGGTGATGAAATCTGTGACTATTTTAAAAGATTCATAGTTTTTGTAGCCCAGACACTTATGCCCCCAAGTTATATAACGGGAACGTGAAGGAAAGGCAGTTTTCGCAAGTTATGTTTGGGATTAGTGCGGTGAGCTCTCTATATGCAGGACTCCTGCTGATTTCCATGGAAATTTGCAGGAGCAAAATTTCTAGGAACAGGTAATTAAGCAATACCACCCACACCCATTTCTACAAAATGGTTTTATGCTGTTATGCAAGCTAATTCTTATGTGCGCACTTAGTCACCGCATGCTTACTTGGCACAACCAGCCATCACAGCATCCAAGGCACATTCAGAGTGTAGAATAAAATGGGCATGTTAAGAAAAAAATTTAAAAAAAAAAAAACAGACACTTGTTTGCAGTATCATCAAGAGGCACGTACAGCCTGGTGGTGCTCTTGGGCCAGATCATAAGCCCATGGCCCTTCTGTTTGGCTTATTGGGAATTCTGCAGCCAAACTGACTGCTTAAATGTTGCATTGCCTTCTTGGCTTCCACATGCATTGTTGATCTAAACTATGTTGGCAAATCCTGCCTCCCTTCTCCTTTCATGAGAAATAAACAGCGTTTAGAAGGGCATCTCTAAATGGAAAGGGCCTGCTTCCCAAGAGCTCCTTTCTTTAGGCAGTCAAACACATCGGGCAAAGAGGATGCAAACTAGACGTGGTGGCATTTTACCAGCAGGAGTGACACTCATTCGCCACTGCTCAATGACGAGCCAAGGTGTATGGCTAAGGAGAATTAGGACCAAATCGTAAAGGCATCAGGGTTTTCAAAGACATCTCTAATTACTGCTCCTCAGCAGCTCTACCTTTGAGTGCTGGTAGCTCAAGAAGGCTGCTGTGGTGTCTCCAGGTGGTCAGCATCTGCCAGCAGCTCTGCTTGGGCTGTGGGGGCATGATACAATATCAGCTGTATCCCATCTAATTGGCTTTCAGCCTTCAGAGAGCTTTGTTTCTACACACCCGCCCTAACTCAGCACTGCCGATGGTAAAGCTGGGTCTGAACCAAATCATTCTACCTTCCCTAAAATGTTCAGATGTGGCCTTATTTCAGTATTAATTTACGCTGCTAAAAATATGCCATTTTATTTATATTTAATGAACACAGTTATTCTATTACATTGAAAAAGTTGACGTGAACTGAACAAGAAACAACTTCCATGCAAACTGCTAAGTTACCAATTAGCTCCTTAAAACAACTGAAAGTCACAGAGAGCCCTCAATGCACAGAGGCGGTTAATTAATTAACATTAGATGTGATTAATAATGAGTCTTGTTTAATAGTAAATATCTGCCTGCAATGCCTGCATGTCAGAACAAAAAGCCTTCAGAGAGCAGGCAACTATATTTATCCTGATTGTGTTTGGGATTTTAACATGTTTTGTGCAGGCTGACAAATGGCCTATTAATTATCTAATGTTGTCTGACAACAACAGCTTGATAAAGATGTATGTTTTTGAATTGCTGGATGAAAACTGCTGGAGAAGAGCCCCACAGGGGCCTCGCTGTCCTAAAACTGGGCTCCAAGCCATGACAACAGGCAAGACAAAGCCCTATCTCCTGCCACAGCCTTCGGAGATAAAATATGTCTTGGCATTAGGGACATTTTCAGAAAACTGCTTCTGCAATATCTGATTAGGAAAAGGAGGAGTATGTCTTTACTAAATTGGGGTTAAGGCATAATCAATATCATATATGGAGTGTCTGGCCTATTCTGCATAAACACAGGCACTTCATATTATTAAGGAGTCTATAATGCAGAGGAAGCATATGGCAGGACATTGCAGCTCTCTCTATTCTTTTTATTTAGAACTTTATCTTCCAACCTGTTTGACAGCTGCTCCTAAGTGGTTTCACAGTGCCAAATTATTTTTATGATTGTTTGATGTTTTATTCTCCCATTTCAGTTAATGAGATAGGATCCCACAATGGTCATAATTCAGAGCTGTCAGAACTAAAAAGCATGCTTGTGGCAAGATAGCCTGATGGTAAATAAGGCTAAAAGCTGCGGATAATAAAAACTCTCTTATCCAACTCTCCGCTGCAATCAAAACTTGGTTTGGATCCTTCTTTCGTTTGTGCTCACTTGTACTGTGACTTTTCCCTTTTGGGCAGGTAAACTATCAATCTTCGGGTAACGTCACCCTTTTAATTCCGTTCAACCTTTCCTTGTAATGAAATGTGTAGGATACATAGGAAACGTTGAAATGTCTAAAGCTATTGAGTGCTATATTATAATTAAAGGGCTTGCGTCCTGTTTATTGTGCCAAGGGAATAATTTATCATATATGCTTAGAAGAAACTGTTCAACAAATGACCTTTAAGAGTCCCAGGAAATGCCTTATATCTGGCATCCCCAGGGATTTTAATGAAAACTTTCAAAAAAGTTCTCATTTCAGATCCTAAGTTTTGGGAAGGCAACTGCTCTATCTCTTTTATTCTCACACATTTTATACGGGGAGGACGTGAAGAGAGCGAGATATAAATAAATAGTCTTGGGAGTCACACCACAAGACTGAGAATTGGGGCTTCTTTGTTCTTATCTCTGTCAAAGAGTTCCTGCATGACCTCGCCATCTCATTGCTGATTGCCTCAGTTTCTCTGGTTAGAAAGTTACTCTAAAACACAGTATTGCCCATTTTAGACAAGCCTTCTGCAAATTTGCTCAGGAATACACCAGGCAGTTCTGCTCTGCGGCTCAGATGCTGGGACACCTCCACTTGTGACCAGCCAGTTCATCAAAGCAAGAGCCTGTTTGCCTTTGGAATCACAAAAATTGCGTAACGTGTAGCTTAGGAAAATAGCTCAAGCATAAAACATTTGAAGGAGTTGCAGCAATTGCGCTAATCCATTTATATATGGTTAAACGCAAAGACGAGATTCTATTATTCAGAGAGAGCAACAGCAGACACACAACAGAAAGGAGGGGGGGGTGCAGGCACCTTCCCCAGGTGATGGCAATCACGGAATTGCCTCGGTTGGAAGGGACCTTTCAGATTCTCTAGTCTAACTATCAACCTAACTCTGACAAAACCCACCACTAATCCATATCTCTGGTTTAAACCAGATCTCTGGTAATGGGAGAGGCAGGATAGGATGGGGAGGGACAGGGCACAAAATCCTCTGGAAACTTGCACCCGTGGGTTAGATACTGGGGTGAACTTGAGTTGAACTAGAACTCATAGGAAACCTCCTAACATGCACAAAAACCAAATACTAACCCCCACTACTGAGAGCCAGGCACCTCTAATGAGCTCTCTTCAGAATTAACAACTTAGATCATCTGGATGTATGCATTTCTTATTTCCTACTACATTCTGTTGGTTTGGGGTTGTTTTTTTTTTTTAAAAAAACAAAATTCATGGAAATGACTGTGAAGCAACCAAAATATAAAGCACAGCAATAACCAGTTAAACTCCGAAACAAAATAAACAAAAGCGGGAAAACTTTCTTCCGTGGAAACAATGGCCCAGAGAACACTGAATGAGCCCTGGGTACGTCCATCAGCAATCTGTACACCCATGCCTTCGCAGCTGGGTTCAGCAGGCAACACAAGAAGATGAGATGTGTGACTCCAGATTTGAGCACTGGATGAGCCCACACCATCTCTGGCAGTGACTGGCACCAGTTCCTTCAAAGGAAGGTGCAATGGTTTCAGCTGTAATTTACGGTTACGGAATAACGCATATTCCACCAGAGTTAGCACTCAAAGCTCTAATACGCGAGTCCATGCCTGAACAAGTCTGGGTTTTAAGTGTATTTTAAGTCAATTCTTTAGGCCTTTTTAATACACGTCTCGTAATAAGCGAGACAACTGGATAAACCTCATCTCAGGTATTCTACTGCATAGTCTCAGCACAGGTCTCACGTACTGTCAGTTTGTGGTTGGAGCATGGCAAGTCGACATTGCTAAAATTGTTACATTGCCCATTTTGAAGGCTTAATGTGGAAAAAAGGCATAATACCGTAGGGGCTGCATACCTCAAAATCTGAGCACCAGAAAGCTGATTCAGCAATTGCCCTGGTAGGTTACATGCAAAGGGTGTAAGAAATGTTTCCCTTTGCATCATTTGCCCAGACTACAGCTAATAAATGTTGCTGTAACCATCAGATCAGATCCTGGGGATCTGCCAAAGAGTTGTGGAAGCAAGTCCAGAGGAGGAGCACGTAGGAGCAGACGAAAGCCAGTTGTGCTCCTGCTGCCCACACCAATTCTGGATCGCGTTTGTGCTAAAGCACCACTTCGGGCAGAGGCACCTCAACCACACCCATTGCATCAGCCTTGGGGAAGGAGTGGGGACAGGAGCACAGGGCTGTTCCTCCACCGGCCCGGGGCTGCCTGCACCCAAGGGAAGCACTGGGGATAACAGCGCAGGCAGCCCTCTGCACCAGCAGATCCCTCCCAACGTTGGAAGGGCAGAAATATCACATTATTTTCACATTCCTGAGGTTGCAGGCTTGTCGTGCTAGATGATCATCACTATTCAGGTTTTGACATTTGTCGAGGAGTGGAACGCAGAAGTCCCTTGTCTACAGGGGTCTCACTTGGCACTTAATCCAAAGGATCCCAAGTCACCAAGACTCTTTCCGTGGACTTTCCATCTGGGTCTACAGCAGTTTTCCTGACCGCTTTCATCTCCAGTTCAGTACAAAGTACATTGGTATCGATTCGGGATGTCGGGGAAAGGAGGGGAAGAAGGGGAAATCTCAATGTGGACAGCGTAAGGAAATGTGATACAGCTTCGCAAAGTTCAGGTACTCCTTTTTTCAGTCACAAGGAAAGAAAATTGATGACGCCACAAGTTTAATGCTAATTGATTTATTACCTGCCTAAGCAAATCCTGGGCAATGCAATGGCAGGCTTAGACTTAAAGCAAATGATTTACAAGATAATGTTTGACTCTGGGAAAGGGTAATCAGATCCAGATACAATGGATGATAGGATAATTGAGAAGAAATAAAAGAGGATAAATTGCCATGTGCTAATGAGCTTACAGGCCCTAATGGGGAGGACATCAGTTTTAACACTCGGGTTATGAGCTAGGAGCAAGGTTTTTTTTTTCTTCAACAGCTAAAGATGTAGTGCCGAAACAAACCAAGATTAATGGTGTCCCACTCACTTACTTAGCCATTCTTTACACCTTCGACAGCTTCCTGCATTAAATGTATGGTTGTTTTTTAACCAGGTTTATCCAAAGCAGCTCACCTCAGTTGGAAGCCATATTACCTATTTCTAGGTTAAGGCACATCTGTTGTTTGGGGATGAATGACTCAAAAAAGCATTTCTCCTCCTCCTTGCAGCACTGGCCGCCTGATGAGTTTGCAATGTCTTTGCGGGTCTCTTTAGGATCATAGGAATATTCTCAAGCCTTTATACGGTCTCACTGCACTCAGGTTTTGAAGCAGTTGCCAGAGCAATGCTGTCTCACATCATGATTCATTTTTATATCTTTCTCTCCCTCCATCCCACATCACCACCTAGAACCAGGGACACTTTATTGGTATTTCTGATTACTGCTGTAGCCGTCTAAATTTTTCAGCAGGATGGGGGTCTCTCCAGCCCTGATGTAGAAATGCACTATATGAATGGTGCTAGCCACAGAGTAATAAAAAGACAGTGCCGTGTGCTGTTATTGGTAAGGAATACAGAAATGAAGCACTTCCTTAGAGACCAAGCCCATATTCCAGTGCAAGGCTTCCAACAAATGAAGTTTAATATGATGAATTGTGGTACAGTTCCAGAATGAATACAACTCTCAAAAATGCAGCTCCGCTGAAGCTTTTAAGTTACAATATGCACAACATGTCTGATACCCGTTTTTAAAGAGAAAGATTCCTATTTAATATGCACAAAAGTCGCTATGATCCTTCTGAGTTAAGATACGGCAAGCCTTTTCCTAAAAACAACATCCACGTCAGGCACGCAGACACTAATTAATTACAAATCGCATGCAAACCCAGTGGCAGGTAGAAGCTCAGGGGTGCTCCTTTCTTGCAGAGGGGGAGGATGACAGCAGGGACACACGTGGTCCCCCCACCAGACCACAACCCACCAGCCACACCAGGAAGCAACACCCCGATGAGCAGGTCGTGGGCAGGGGGAGCAAAGGAGGACAGTCTGCCCACACCAGGAAAACACGCGCTCCGAAACGTGCTCCAAAGAGCAAATCCAAGCTCTTTAAAGCAACTTGCGAGTTCGCATTGTCCTGACCCAGATCTCAACATTCTCCTTACAATTAGAAACACAGACCACAGAAGCCCAAATTTGGTAAGCACGATAGTTTGATGCTGGTACTGCTCATGGAGGCAGGGAAGGAAAACACTCCCCCTCCCCCCTTGCCCAAGTGAACTGAGTAAAATTGAAAGCCTAGATCATAAAAGTTTTGAAATTTAGGTGCATCTGGCTCTGGATGCAAGTGTAATGGTGCCTGTCCCTCTAAGGAGGGATGCAGTAGCAAACTGGTTCGACCGTTTCTGCCAGAAACCAGGAACGAGCTTGTATTAGAGATCATCCCTTTCTCCCCCATCTTATCAAGTATCCCCTGGAGCTAAGCTATTGCCACATTAAATACAGAATGATTTAATGTCAAAGTAAACAAGACTTTCCTAGTTTCTTCCACCGAAAAGTCTCCGGTCTAGTTGTAAAACAAAAAAGAAAAACTACAAAGAAAATATTTATTAAATGTATTAAATGTCTTAACGTATTACAAGTCTTAACAGCGTGTTCATTCAGGGAAACCAGCCTGGAGTGGCAAACTTGAAATGGCTGCAATTAGTACAAGAATTGTTCTACTTGAAGCAACTTGCCTTTTCTGTTTGAAAGGAACACACAATGCGAGCTCGCCGTTCTGGTATCGGGCACTTACTGTACAAGCAAACAGGATATGATAGGTGTGACTCAAGTAATTGTCTCTATTCACTCTTACAGATAAAATATGGGTTTAATATGCTGGGAAAAAACGTTCACTGAGTATTGAAGATACTGCTTGTTTGTTCATAGCCACCGATCGCGGTTTTCAGTCTTATCTACGGACTTTGCAGCTCTGAGACAGACCCACAGCAGATCCAGCCCCCACTTTCCCAGCTATGGGAGTTTTTCCGTTGACGTCAGTGGAAGTTGCACTAAATCCCAGTGACCTGTGTATGCAAACTCTCTTCTCTCTGCTAAGCCTTCCAACACTGATCCACCAAAATTAATTTTTCAGCATAAAGTCTTTGCTCTTTTGCTGTGCAGCCTTCAATCCTGTTTGCCCATTGCATGGCGTATGCATTGTGCTGATGCTCCGCATCGCACTTCAGCCCCTGCACCCTAAACCCTGTCCGGCATTAAACGCGTTTCCTTTCTGAGCAGCTGGGGCATCCTGTACCACTGCTCATGCCCAGCAGAGCCGAAGTACGTTACAAGGAGCCTGAACTTCGCTGCATGCACACCTCACTTGAGAAATTCAGTGATGCTCCATGCTGTCAATCCCACTCCCTTCCAAGGACACATTGCTTCTCCCTTCGCTACTGTCCACTACCACCCTTAATGCTTGTCCTTGCATCATGCCCCACGTGGGAGAGCAACAACCAGTTGTTTTAGCACAGCAGAGCCGAACATCAAAAGCGCACATGCAGTTCCTGTTAGCGGTGCAGTATTCGTGCCTTGCATCGCCTGACTGTGCTTATACTCAACACGAAGAGGCAGACAGGGAGCCTTACAGGGAATTGCTGCGATTTGCACGTCACAGGCCTTTTTGAATGGCAGACCAAAACGTCAGTGCATCAGGAGGCCAGAAAAAGCGGGAGTTCCTTTGCAACGAAGCAAAATCACCTGCAGCCCTGGTGCCCGAGGGACAGAGGACCCCCCTGCACTTCTCAGCTGCTGCAGGGACGGCTGGTCAGAGATGGAGAGGCACTGAGCTACCAGCACATCTCACACCTGTGAAAGCCAGAGCAGGAGCAGGAGCTGAAGCCCTTGTGAATCAGCACAGAAATATCAAAGACACAACAGGTCCTTTCCAAGTGCTCATATGGGTGCTCTTGGCCACATATTTAATCTCATTTAGGTATTACATTATCATAAAGTTGTCTAAGTCGGAAGGGACCTTTCAGATCATCGAGTCCAACCATCAACCGAACACTGCCAAAAACCCATCACTAAACCACGTCGCAAAGCACCATGTCTACCTGTCTTTTAAACACCTCTGAGGACGATTGCACCACTTTCTTGGGCAGCCCGTTCCAACAATCAATAACCCGTTTGTCACAGAAATTAATTTAGAATAAAGTATTCTTTTCCTTAAACATTTTTACTGTATAGAGATATTTTGTTGAGGTTGGGTTTTTTTGGTTGTTTGTTGGGGTTTTTTTTTTTTGTTTTATTTATTTGAACGCTAATACCCATTGCAACCAGTTCCTCAGCCTGCAACCACCAGGCTGGTGTTAAGGACACACATGTTCGGTAGATCTGTACCATCTTTCTTGTATGTAACAACATTTTTTGCTGAGGCAAAGCCTTCTATTTATTCACAACTTTTCTTCCAAGTCCTTCACAACCTCTATCTGCCTCCCTGGCACACGCAACACATCCTTGCACCCATCAAGTAGCAAGGGTGTATTTTGGCAAACTCCACCTCCCACGGCCACTACTGTGCTGTCCCACGGCAATCGATGGAAGCGTGGCTGCACGGCTTCCCCTCCCACAAATCTGGGCAGCATCCCCATGCACAACGGCTGCAAATATCTGGAGAAAACCTCGCTGCTATAAAAGAGCATTAAACTACCTTACTGCCTGCAGCAGCGCAGGGCAGCTGCCGTCCTTCCCACAGCGCTGTGGCAGGAAATATTTTACACTCCCTCAGCCGTGCCAACATTTTCAGAGTGCCTTGGCTCTGCGAAGGCAGACTTTTTGACCCCGCGTTTGGCACATGCACAAGCAGGAGACACAAAACAGGCTCACACATGGGGTCAGCACAGCCCTGTTTGTACACCCATCTCAGTCCAACGTGACCAGCACCTGCCCTGGCCACATACAGGTGTGGGTGAGCACGAGTGGGTACGCAGAGGAGCCCGGGAGGAAACCCCCAGTACCCACATTGCAGACAGACCAGTTACATAGGCAAAACGCATCGAGCTGCTCCCCCAACCACAGCACAACACAGGTGTAGGCACCCGGGAAGGTGCCAGCTCGAGTGGCCTCTGACAGGTCACCAGCAACCCACAGGGATACCTGGTCAACACCCTACAAGACGGATCGGGAAACCTGGATTCATGTCTCTACTTCGTTAGCTTTCCCACGGGAACGGGCAGTTTCTAACTCAGGCGTTTTTGAAAACTGCCTCTCACCTGCTCGGTGCCTCAGTTTTACATCTGTGCAAGGGGATAATGTTTATTGCGCTATTTTATCCCAATTTATCCCTTCACACCACGCGCGTTTCAAGGCAATGACTACTATGTGTGCAGAGCAACTGGCACAACTCATCCTGATCTCACTGCCATCGTACAACAACAATAACTGGCATACCAGAAATGACTAAAAGGTAATCTTAACACTTTCCCTCTCCCCCAGATTTTTATTTTTTTAAAAACTGATCTTGTTAGCCCTCCAGATTTAGGATTAGCTACCAGAAGCGTCTTTTACAATACACAGACTTTAAATTCAGCTGAGTCTTCTTGGGACTTCTTAAAGTAAGCATCTAGAAACCAGATGTTAAATATGATTCTAAAGCTTTTTTGAGGGTGGAGAGAGTAGAGAACAATTTTCATTAGAGGTGTTAGCTCATATGTCAGTGACTGCAGCTTGATGCCACTAGAAAGAACTGGGACACAACATCGAGAACTGGAATGGATAGTAGAAACATCAGCTCAACCTTAACCCTGGGTGCACAGAGCCACCACCACTGGGCTCCAGCCCCAGGGCTTCTGCTTCAGCCAGCAGGTAAAGCTCAGAAAGGGAAAATGCACATGTTGGGGAAAAAAAAAAAAATAAAAAAAATAGTAGTGTAGAGCATGGATAAGCCATACACAGATATTGGTAATTTCAAATAGGTACTTCTCAGAGGAGCTGTACTGCACACCTTTGACCTTTAACTGGAGTGCTCAAACATTGCATGTAATGATGACTACCAATGAAAGTCCTATGCTGTGCTTGGCTGCACTTTCTATATGAGTGCCAGCAGTAAGATAAATGATAAACTGGTTCACTGGAGTACTAGTGGTTTGGGGGCTATTGATTTTTGGTCCATTCTCTTTAAAAGTGAGATCTAAAAAGTTGACAGAGGGTCATTAATTTCATCATATACTTGTCGTCTCATCCATAACCAATCCAGGGGCTGAGTGCGCTTGTCACTCTCTGTTTGCACTTTATTTGTTTAGGTTTTCTTTGTGATTCTACATTTTTCCCCTTTATTTCAGCTTTGTGTTGTTTTTGCTGCCGTTATTTCTTTTTTCCTCCAAATGAGTTCCTTGCTTTGGACTTCTACTGCAACAGACTCTCTGGACAAATATATATTTATAAGTAAATTCGATGGCTTCATTATCAAGTCTGTGCTAGGAGAGGAAGTCACCTCTGTTTAATGCTATTCATTTAAAGAGAAAAAGACTCCTATAAAATTCATCAATCTTAATTGTGCAATCTGAAGGATTTTGATTGAATAAACTCTTGTCTGAAGACTTCAGGGTCTCGTTTGAAGCAAACATTAAGGAAAGAGTTGAGGAATTTTTCCCCTATGAAGTTCCATAGGTCCATGACAGTGTTCTCAGGTGATAGGGAAACGACTGAATTCAAACGTACATATGACCATAATTAGTAGAGTTGCCTTTCTTGTGGTTCCGATTGAGCCCTTGGCGACTCTTTGCAATGAATTAACTATGAAAATCTTTTACCAGCTCTTACTAAAAACCTATTTCACTAGCATATCTTAGCTTTCAGTAGAGTGAGACAAAAATAGACAATTCTTTATAATTATTAGTATAACAAAAACCAGATACAAATATTTAAGACCAGAGGAGCATTTTATACATCTAGTGGATAAACATCCATAGGAGGAAGTTATTCACATACAAGAACTGCATATAGTAGGCAGTTGTTACCAACTTAAGTTGGTAAAATATTTTTCTAGGTTATAGCGTCATCCATCTCCCAACACCAAGTTCATCTGCACTGTCTTTCCTTGGGAACCCAACAGAAAAGCGTATGCAGAAAGTAAAAGAAAGCGTGATTAAGTACCACAGATGATGGCAGAAATATCCAGTATTAATAATATCACAACCTGCCAGTAAATCTCTTTTTTTATAGGTGAAGAAATACATTTCTACTTTAAAGTGTGTTTTTATATACCCTTGAGTGCCCAACTAGCTAAACTACCAAGGGAGCTCTACATGATTTAGAAGTTAATCCTTCAAATGGCTAACAATTGAATGCCTCAGCTGTTTGTAGTTTCCTACCACTGGCTAATTTCATTTTTGTTTCATGTGTTCAGTGGCAAGCTTTCATTGTTCAGAGCTTTGACACCGAGGTTGTAAGTGTAGTTAATTTAGTTAAAATGAGGCTGGGAACATTCACGCCATGTTCAGCTTGTGATGACTAGACCCGGTAGAAGTTAGAAAAATACAGCTGGACAACAAACAGGAACAAAGAACAAAAAAAGGGGGGAGAGAGAGAAAAAGCAGGCAAAGGTGATCCAAATTTACCAAACTCCTGAGCATCAGACAGCCTTTTAAAAGAAAAAAAAAACAATTCAGAAGGGAAAAAACCTAACCATTTAAGCTTAGTGCTTTGAGGGCCAAAAAACCTGGATGAGTTAAAATATTGACTCATCAACTGTTTTAACAGTGGATTGGGCTTTCTGAGCCTACCTTTATCAGTTCCTCCTCTTGTGCCAACAGCAAAAGCTCATCGGTCCCCTCCCTTTTCCAAACCCTATTTTGTTTGTATCCCTATTTCGTTTGTATGGTGCTTATAGAGGTCAGAAGGCTCCTAAGTGCTCAAAAACATTATTTATAGCAATTGGTGCACAGTTCCTTACCACCCATACCGGGAAACACAGACAGACCTAAGATGTTTTTCAGTCGAGTATTTTAAGCAAGGACCCAACACTACCAAACGGGACTCACCTAAACGGCATGAAAGCCGCCCAAAAATCAAGACTTTCTGCTGACTTTGCATTAATGGTTGCACCTGGTCAGCTAGCAACTGCTTTTCCCATTCACATGCCCAAATATACAATGGTGGTTGAACCTCATCTTGACTGCGGTCATCTCCCATCAGCAGATTCTACTCTCCATGGGATGCTGGGCAACAGCACCCGTAAGGCTTGTGCCCAGGCTGCAAACGAAGCCACACGCTGAAGGCTCAGCAGCTCTGGCACTTCCTTGCTGCAGTTCCCAACTCAAGCAAGCAGCTTCTTAAAATCCTAATTATAATCTTGATTAATAGATATTATAACACAGCTCCTGTTTGCCTGTAATTATATTTGACACAAAGATACAAATCAGCAGTTTAACATGCTGGAATAGGATTCATAGGATTATGGACATATACATTTTTATTAAAGCTCTATTGGTTTCTCTTTAGCATTCATCAAATCTCTCCCTTTATACAGAGATAAATATATCTTTTTTTTTTTCAGAAAGTCATTAATTTTGGAGTTTGAGAAAAATGAAATAGACGAAGTGGGTAATTTTTCACACTTAGAATAATTTCCCTATGATATTATGACTCTTTTTCTTGCACTGCTCTGGGAGATTAATATGGCTGTTATTTTCTCCACTAATTGGCTTTACAGATAGCCATGGGAGATAGCACCTAATAAAGCCAAACAAGGGAGAAAAATGTTAACAGCACTAAGCTGTCCCGTAACAAGGGGGTCTATTCATTAAGAAGCAATATTCTATTAGGGAAGATTTTTATTTTTTTTTTAAAAACAGATTTTTTAAATAAGTGAAGTATGCTCAAAAAACCAGAAGTGGATTACACCTGGTTGTGCTGTTCCCTGAAGCACTCCAGCTCTTCACTTAAATGGTCCCCGCATGCTGCCCATGTGAACACTAGCCACCGGCACAAGAAAAATCACTATTTGCTTTCTAAGTCAACAAGTCCTCCCTAAGCACACTGGTCTCCATGCAAGGGGTTTTTTTTATATGTATGCACAGTGCTGGGTTAACAACTTCTCCTGATCACCCCCTTTTCATATTACGGCACAGGAGTGGAGGGTGTCTCAACAGTCCGTTTTGAAAACGCATAACGCAGGGGGGGATTGCTGTTAAGCGCCCCAGAGCTGAAGGATTTCCCAGCTTCGTACCACACACTTATGGGTCCCCACTTGGACCCAGGGCCTTTGAGTAGTTCTGATAGCAGGAAAGCAGGATTACTCTTTTATAAATGACTACAACACCCACTAGCAAATAGCCTTGCCCAGAAGTAGCAGTCCTCACTGGCATAGGAACAACTTGTTCTCCCATCCATGCTGGGATGCAGAAGTGTTCTCCATATGGTGCCCAGAGCCCAGCTCACTCTCTGGCCTCCACAACGGGGGCACAAAGCAGCATTTGAACTTTTTTAGGGTGTCATTTTATGTCGCTACCAAACCAAGCTGTACAAATAATTTTTATTCTGAAGTGAACAAGACTTTTTTTCTTACTAATAGATCTCCAAGACAAGTCATGACGCACAGTAAAGGCTGGTTTTCCTACATATTTTACTAATTATCAGACTACATAGGTATATGTAAAAAGCTACCAATATGCCTCATAGCCTCCTTCCAACATTGGTATTTTATCCTTCTCACCAGAATTAGACTTTGCCAAACAGCAACAGCTATCCGGGACGCTGCAGAGAGCCTCCTACTGGAGGTGAAGTCATCCATCTAAACACCATCTGAGATGTGGCTTCTTTCCCAGGCACACCAGCCCCAGAACAGAGACAGTAACCAGCAGCTTCCAGCAACTCACTCCTACAGACACCTCACATCAGTAGCTGGTTCCCAGGAAACTACTCTGTCCACTTTTAATCTGAAATGATCCTAAAAAGCCACAGAGAGAGCGCCCAATTCACACGTATAATATGCAACTATGCCAGTCTCTCCTCTCAGTGAAATTTATTGCTAATTTTTGAAGTTTCGGCTGTTCTACAATGCAATCAGCATTAGTAATGGAGAATTGACAAATAACACATCCATTTAAACCCACAGAGGTGTCTAGTTAGCACAAACACGTACACCTAAAGTGTAGATGGGACACAACCACAGCGTCTAAAATCTCTGCTATCAGATCCGAGAGGGGCTCTCATAAGCCACAAGCAGTTGCCATCTAAAGTTAAAAAAAGAAGCAGCATCACACTATTATCACAAGGCCTTTCCTTTAATCCAATGCTTTATTTAAAGCTGCAAAGCATGGAGAAAAACAGACTACATCTGAATTCTTACTAAAACACAAGTCAGCAACACGTATATACGGTTACAGATCAACGTTTAGAAACATGACACAGTTGTACCTTTATGATAACAGCCAGATGTCATACCGGAGCACTACTTCATTGGCAGCTCAGAGAAACATCTCCTTCTCAGTCCCTGCCACCAATAATTCCCACAGCACAGAGGTCTCCTCCATGTGCCAACCAAGCTAACACGCAACTCAAGCAAATATCAGAAATAAGGTGATATGTCTCCACTTTGATTCATCAGCAGCTTTCTTCGGGGAGCAGATGACCTCTCGATCCCCCAGGATGTAATTTGCTCCACGGCAAGTCAGTTAATAATCTCATTGCACTGATATTTTGATGGGTGCACAAATCTCATAGTGTTTACTGATGGCACACTAAAGCTCACTCTATGTGACATCAGGCACCCACAAATACCTTGACACAGGATACTCCATTTTCGAGCACTACAGTTGGGACTCTTTCTAAATATTTTTCGAACCTAAAACCATTGTGCTCAGCAGCCAATATGTTAAATCGGCACTTTGAAAAGAAAGCAACTCCAGATTACTACCTAGGAGTGACTGCTTCCAGTATCCTTTACATCAAGGCAGGGCAGTTCGACCAACGCTTATGCATTTATTTGAAAATCCTACACAAAATCCTCAGCATGGTATTTGAGAGGGACATTGAAGGAACATTTCACCCCAGGTGAGTTTTACCTTGATGGAAGGCAAGATCCTAATCACAGAAACGCTGAGCAGCTGGTATTTCTTTGCACTCCAGCTCCCGCCCGGCCTTCAGGTTCTCCACCATAAAGACTGCAAGCGTGCATACAAAGAGCATCTTTGGGGACAAGCCATCATTTCTCCACTAAGGTAGACAACATCTGAAGTATCCCACAGGTATTATAAGCACTATCGATACTTTAGAGGTCAAGGTAGAGCAATTTATGTTCACACTGCAGTAACCTCTGAAGAAGTTTAACAATACTCTAAAAAAAGGGATTAAATTTCATAGGAATAGAGTTGTGTCTCTGTCCTTCACTCTACCACTCTTATTTGTCTTCCTAATCAAGTTTTCTGCCATTTAAACCAATAAACATGCTACTGAAGGGAACAAAGTGAAAATAACTAACAAGTATATATTAAGCAATGAACCTGTAGCCTGATATTTTTCACTCTTATCAAATAAGAGAGGCTTAGATGTTTGTGGAGGATAGGAGAAGTCCAAGTATCCAGAATAGATGAAAGAATTCAATGCTTAAGCACACAATTTTTGATCTAATGGCTCGTTCTATAGGTGCTTTGGTATAATAAAATACTGAAAGTCACCTTAAGAAAACACTGTTCACAGTTACACAGGCACAATTCCCACTCATCTCACTTAGCACTTTAAGTGTGCCGCTCCAATAATGGTGAAAAACATTGGGGTTTTTTTACCAAACCTGGAAATGCAGCAGGAGCAGCAGAGTGGTGCCCATGGAGCTTTCTATGGGTTTTTCCCCGTCCTGCTGTATCCTTTTCAAGTACATGCCTCTTGAAAATTCACCAGGCATGAGTTTAAGACATCAAATTCAAATACAGACTTTCCTCTACCGACAGAGCCACTCAGATTAAGATCTTGTATTTAAGCTCACTTTAAGAGTCATATTTTTCTTTAAAAAAAAAAAAAAGAAGAAAGTTTAAAGAACTAAAAATTAAGAAATTAAAAAAAAAAAATGAAAAATTTGCCATCAAAATTTCTACTTGCCTATTTTACTAAGAACACTGGTTTCAGAGCAGCACCCCACAGCTAGCAAACAGCACGTGGCTCAGGCCATAAGAGGCCAGGTACCATTTTAACATTAAGAGAAAAGGGGAAAGTTGAGTTTTGGTTTTTTTTTTTTACAGATGCATAAAACATAGGGGGAGAAGCTGAAACACTGTTACTCTATTAAAGTTACAGAATTACATAAATCAAGTTTAGAGGAAGCTTAAAACTTTTGCGCAAGAACTTAGCTTAAGCATTTAGACTAAATAAAATCAGCAGAATGACCTACCTGCCCAAAAGATAGAGAAGCAGCTTTGACTTCCACCCAGCACCACAGACGCTGCCTAAGAGCTCCTCCTGAGCACCCACAGCTAATTTTATGTCTGATTTTCACAGCTGAACCTGCTGAACTGTGTAACATGAACACCTGCAACCTCCAAGGGCAACGAGCAGGCTAAGCCCTTGTGCACCCGGGCTGCACCAAAACTTCAAGTCCGGGTATTTAAACCTTATATATATAAATTTATATATGCATAATATATATAAAAACTGCATATTAACAACACCAGTACTCCAAAAAAATACACTCAGTGCTCAGAGAAAGACCAAAAGAAACACACACATGCAGCCCAAACCGTGCCCACATACTATCTTTACAACAAGCCCGTTTTTGAAATTTAACCAACCTGTGTCCTTCTACAGGTAGCCATGAGCAGGTTAATGAGTATTGCTCGGGGAAACCCTCCAGCATGACCCATCCCATCATGGGATGATCGCAGCTACCTGGTGCCCTCCCGGGGAAATGTCCCCTCCATTACAGTATTGGCCAACAATCACGGAATTGAAGGTTCCTCTTATCCAAATTAGAGTGGTGCCAGCCCCTCCGCCGGTCACTCCTTCAGCTGTCAGAGCTGCTAGTGCTAACGCTTCGGATGTCACTGGAAGTGACACTTCTGGCTGCTTCAAAGGAGCAGATAATTAACTTAATTTTTTAAGCTTACGGTGGAAAGCCATTCCCATGAAGTCGAGAATTTTTTTTTAGTAGTATCGGGCACTTCTCTCCTTGCAACAGCACCTGTTGTTTTCAGTGGGACCCATCATTTTTCTCCTGGAAACAACAGGGATGATTTTGGTCTCTCACAGCGTTTACACCTCTGCTCTGCCACGAGCATCAGCAAGGTTTTTTTTCCTGCTGACACCAGTGGAACTGAAGAAAGCAGCAGCTCCCACGTTTCTTCTTGGGATTTCAGCCATAACGCAAACCAGTGGTAGCTGCTTTTCCAACCAGTAGGGAGCAATGATCTCCTAATTAGAAAAAACCCTACACTTTATATTGCAAAAGTGTATCTAGGAAGTAAAAATGTACAAATTAATATCACAGATATCAAAACACTGGACACCGAGCCATTGTTATTATACTTAAGGCTGTACCAATGTTTCTCTTTCAGTGGTTTATAACTTGGCTTAAACTTTTATTCCTGGCTGAAAACTGGCACAAAATTTGAAAATTTGAGAAAAACCAGTAGGCAACTATAAAACTATAAAAAGTAGGGAAATATTAAACATCCTTTTTACTGTAAAGATAATATTTTTATTTGGAAGATGAAAGGAATTTTTAAAAGATGTGGTATTCCAGCCAATGCTCTTTTGTGAGGAAAAAATGCTCTTCTTTGCCCTGTCTTCCCACAAGATTGCTAAAAAACTCAACACATTTTTAGCAGAAGGTTTTGAAGACTAAGGAGAAGATTGGGCCCAGTTTTCAAAATGGTGCGCCTTATTTCCTTGCTTACAGCAAGAGCAGCAGCACAAATATATATGTGCCCAAATAATTATTTTTATATATTATTGATGCAGCTACACGTAGATCAACACTACACAATGCTACAGAAAAGTTTCCTGGAGTGATACTAACTAAAGCCACAGAAACAAGTAGAAAAAGGACTGAAATGCAGCCTGGAACGAACAGAAGTCATATGGGAGTAGTGTAATTTTTTCTTCTTCTAGATAAGGCAATGCAAAAATTTGCTCTATTCTACCCAGAACTCAATAAAACACTTGATGCGATGATACACTGAAATTATTAGCTAAGATGAAAAGACGGAGATTTGTGCTAAAAGACTTTTCGGGTAGGCAGAGCATTGGCTAGGAGGAGATGGCTATGGAAGGAGAAATATCCCATTGCAGGTGGTAGTAGAGAATTCAGCAAGAAAAGCCAGAATCAGGCTAATGACAGATAAGAAAAAGGAGGGCATCATCACTTTGAGAAGAAGATGAGAACATCATTCAGGGAGAATCAGGTCACTTGGAGGAGTGGAGTGGTGGGACTGGGATGAAATGACACATGCTTGAGGATGAAACCAAGAAAACCTACCCAAAAGATGAAGCTCCAGAGCTGGAAACATGAGAGGAGGCAGGTCTCCACCTTTGCTTGATCATACCAACCCTAAGCAATTAATGGAATAATTTTATGACCATCTTGGGTGACTCAAGAGTGGTGTTTCCTAACAGGGAGAATTCACTTCACCACACCTGGCATTGGTAAGAAATGTGTCAAATAAAGCCAGGCACAGTTCTGGTCATTATGTTTCAAAAAGCATGGGTTGAAGCTGGAGCACGAGGAAGGGCTGCCAAAGTTACTGCTGAAGCGAGAATCAACGAAGGGAGGCTGAAACATCCTTACTGATTCAGTTCAGCAAAAGTAAGGTTAAGAGTAGATACATGTACCCTCCACTAAGAGCTCGGGAGAGTACACACCAGAAAAGGAAGTTATTTGATCTAAACAATAAGGTTGACACCAAAACAACCCAGTAAGGACCAGCTATGGAGTACCACAGGCTGGAAATCAAGCAGCTTCTAGCCATGAGAGCAATCGTGTGCTGCATGGGTTGCTGAAGTTCAATAATACCGTTTCTATTCCAACAGTATTTGTTTGACTATCATGATTTTTCTGTATTTAAAAACCAAATGGCTTTAGAACAGCCCAGTTAAAGGGACAGGGAGGAAGCCAGCCCCCAACTCCCACTCAATTTCAATAGAACATGGTTCATGCCATTAAAAATCCCATCCCGACAAAATGATTTTCCAACATTTGTGGACATCTTACAGGGCATCCCAAACTGCTTTCCAGTTATAGAACAGTATTTGAGTCAGAATAATTGAGCATATAAATAAATAAAATAATATAATAAAACATAGGAAGTGAAATGGGATTTTGGTGATGAAAAGCAATATTTTCCACTTCCAGCATCACCCACCTCCCATGTTAGAAACAATAAATAATTAAGCCTCTGAGGCAGAGATAAGCAGAGCCTGTGATAGTATCATGACAGTTGCTGCTAAATGCTGTTGAGTGATTGAAAAA